>JAHIAM010000168.1:0-24257 GCA_021605205.1 Aegilops longissima | reverse complement strand
CTATTTATGCAATACCTGCATTGGGTAAACAATCATGTCACTTTAAAAAACTTTAGAATTTCAACTGGCCCCATATCATCCTTTGGAATGGAATCGAACCTCAACTCCACTGCAGTTCATTGGCATCAATGTCAGATTTGCCATCTTTTTTAAGGGCCGCCTCAAGATTATCACAAGAAGATTTCAAGCTCTCACCATGACTGCAATGGTTTGGAAGTAAATAAGAAACAAAAATCTTTCTGCTAACCTCATATTGTTCAAATCTGCTTGTAAGTGACATAATTGCTTGATCAACAATAGTTGTAAAATAACCATTTCTAAATGATTCTTCTGCAGACTGTGTGGCAACATTTTTGTCATCTGGGTTCTGATCAAAATGTCTCTTTCTTTTAATTTCTCGTCTTTCATGAAATGTTGTACTAATAACCATATCAAGTGCAATTTTTTTGGCTATCTCCAATGCTTCTAACTAGCCACTTTCTCTATACCCTTCGAAAAAAATAATCAACCCTTTCACTTTCTCAATAGCAACATCTATAAGCATATCCTTTGCTTGCAAGTGTTTGCTTACTAAATTAACAACATATAATGCCTCAGACCAAATTACTATTGCCACTATAAATTCATACTCCCCAGGTTCAGTATTTGCCAAACCTTTTGCCTCGCTGCTCGTTTTATATCATTACCAATTTCGGATACCTAAAATGAAAAGAAAGGAAATATATGTTATAGTTGGAGATAGCCAAAGGAATTACATAATAATCAATATAAATTTTTTTGGTACCTAAAGTATAGCCTCCCAAATGGCTGCACATTGAAATCTGATAGCTTTAACACAGTTGACACAACTCTCCCAATGTGTAGCTGATACTAACTTGAGCGTCACTCCTATCTATGTTATCTTTCAAAACTGCATTTCTTCTTAAAATTGCGAAAGTTACATAAATGTGTTGGATGGTATCACAAAGTGTTAAATTAAGGCTATGACAACCACAAGCAAAATAGATAGCTCTAGGATTTACATTCAAAACTCTCCTTTGTACCCCATGATGTTTTCCTTTCATATCTGACCCATTATCATACTCTTGTCCTCTCACATTATCTATATCAAGATCAAGAAGCTTAAGTTTATTCTCTAGCACTTCTAAAAGTCCTTGCCCAGTCGTACCATTTATACATCTAAAAATCTTAGAAAGGGTTCTTCTACACAAACATGACTTTAAGATGAATCCACATACCTAACAATTGAAGATATCTGTTCTTGGTGGCCTGCATCAGGGTACAATCAAGTATGACCGAGAAATATTTTGCACTCTTTAGTTTCTTAACAATCTCAAACTTAATAGCTGAAGCAAGCAACTGTATCAACTCATTCTAAATCTTATGATCAAGACGATGAGCATGAGTTTCTAAATCTTGAATAACTGTGTTAAATTCAGCCAACATCTCTACTAGACCCAAGAAATTCCCATTGCTGTCTTCATACAGTTTGCTGTTACTACCACGAAAGGCTAGATTATGCTTGGCAAGAAATTTAATAATGCAAACAATTCTGAACAAATTTTTTCTCCAGTGCTCCTTTTCATTCTCAAGTTGTCCTTGAGCATCTTTATCAATAGTTTGATGCTTTTGCAATCTAGTAGTACATAGCTCATACCAAGTGGTCATATTCAAAACATGATCTACACTTGTCTCATGCTCTTTAAGTGTACTGCCAAGATGTATCCAATCATCACACCCCTCGTTTGCCAACCGACCTTTTCTATGCTCTTTTGTAAATAATTTACAACCAAAGCAAAATAGTTTATTGAGGTCCTTAGAATAGACAAGCCGATCTCTATCACAATGCTCCCCATTTGACATAATTCTAGTATAGAATAGTGCAGAAAACCTGCTAGAGTATCTATCCTTAGGACCTTTCTGAAATTGTGAGTCTCTTTTAGGGCCCTTTTGTGGTAAAATGTCAATCTGCTTAGGATCAAGAGAACCCCA
Organism: Aegilops longissima; assembly: GCA_021605205.1. NCBI lineage: Eukaryota > Viridiplantae > Streptophyta > Magnoliopsida > Poales > Poaceae > Aegilops > Aegilops longissima. Next base: position 22,265 of record JAHIAM010000168.1, on the reverse strand, counting down.
ATTTCTTGGATCAAATATATCAACATGAAAAGAACCACCGACATCCGCAACAGGTGAAGTATTTGAGTTAACATCAATACTAGTTGTCCCGATGTCATATTATCCATCAATGTTCGTGTTACCAATAAGATCATCATCAACCTCATCATTATTTTCTTTCTCTGCTTGTTCATCTCTATGATCATTGTCAACTTCAGGGTCAACATTATTATCAATCGTGAGGCCTTGATCCCGTGACTGCTTATTAGAGGACACGTGTGGTTCTTTTGCAACAAACTTATCCATGTCTCCTTTCTGTAATCGACCTAACTTCTCTGTTTTTTGTTTTTTTGAAACGCCTTTGGTAACCGGATTCATGTTCTTTATCCTGAGAAGACATGACTTGGATCTTGAAACATGTATAGAAAAGATGTAAAATAACAGAATGAACAACAAGCTATTGGCATAAAATAAAATGCTAGATGGAATGCGATCTGCGGAACTCACGGATCGATGGCCGACAGCTGGTAGAAGCGTTACATGCTGAATTGGATGGGGATGGACCGATGGAGGATCGCCGAGCTTCAAGCGTCGTGTTTGAAAAAGAGGAGACGAGACGAACAAACAAGAGATGAGGGCAGGAGGCGGCGTTGAAGAGGACTCGTCCACTCGACCTGGTGTCCTCGATGGCTCGATGCCTTGATTGCTCGACGCCTGGGCTCCATGGGAGACTCTATGCAGCCTGGACGGCTAGACGCGCTAGTGCTAGCGGGGCGGCTTACGGGCCCATGCTGGATATCGAGTAGCAGCTGCCGGGCTGCCGCTGCTATGGGCTGCCTTGTGCTAGGAATTTCATGGCCCCTGGAAATTGGCCATGTTCCGTCGCACGGACTCCACGCCCATGGGCCTAGGCCTGGAAGAAATAAAGTATATCCATGTGTGTTCAGAGAAATCATCTATAAAGATAATATACTAGTGATGACCTCCTTCCAAGGCAAAGGGAGATGGACCCCAGGCATCAGACTAAACAAGGTCGAAAGGACGCTTGCTCATGCTCCTGCTCGCCGATGGTGGTGCCCGAGTGTGCGGTGATGCGGCTGCCTAACAAGGGAAGACAAGATGTGGGAACGAGGCAGCACACATAGTAACCCACAACCAGGCAACGGATGCCCAGCCGGGCTGGTAGGGAGCGGAGGTGGATACAAAGGTGGACTTTGAGCTTCATAGGAGTCTTAATAGTGTGCTCATTAGTAAGAGCAAGAAAATCCTGGATATACTTCTCTTGGGAAATAAAGAAGCCATTAAAGGTAGAAGAAACCTCAATCTCAAGAAAGAAGCGAAGAGGACCAAGATCAGACATAAGAAACTCACTATGACGAGCCTTCACAAAGGCAATGTACTTAGAATCGTTGTCGGTGATGATCGACATATAGAAGAAGAGTTAGCCCACGAGTTGAAATGTAGACAAAAAGTGCAGGATCATGAGCACTTGCCGAAAAACCAGCCGCAATCACAGATAAAACGCTCAGACCAGACACGAGGGGTTTGCTTAAGGCCATATAGAGAGCGACAAAGACGGCAAACCATGTCATCAGGAAGAGAAGCCGCAACGAAAAGTGTGCGAAGAGTGGTCATGTGGGCCATCGGGGCAAATGTCTCATCGTAGTCATGACCATGTTCCCACCACTAGACGAGCTTTGTAATGCTCAAGAGAACCATCAGTCTTAACCTTGTAGACCCACATACAAGTGATGAGACGAGCACGAGGAGGAAGGGAAATGAGATCCCACGCACCAATGTGCGAAAGAGCATCAATCTCCAATGCCATCACATGCTGCCATTCGGGATGAGCATTGTCTCGAGAAGAGCGGTGCTAGAATAACCATAGCGGTCAGTAGGCGGAAGCGAGCGAGCTCGGAAGCCATAAGTAGGCTAAGCTGTAGGTGGTGCATTGCCAACTCAAGAAGACAGTAGTCGAGGGAGGTGGCTCATCAGAAGAATTCACAACACGCGGATGACCAGCGTAGTAAAGAAGATGATGAGGGGGAATCAATGGGGAAGCCTCATGTGATGAACGAGGTGGGGAAGCCACAAGTTACGAAGGTGTGGGGTCTACAACAGCAGTATGGGAAGACAAGGTGGGATGGGTGGACGAGGGCAATACTTGAGTGATATGTGTATTTGAAAAAGTGAGGAAATAAATATCCTCAATGAGGGAGGTCAAAGGAGAGGATGGACGTGGATATAAAGGACGAGACTCATCAAAAGTCACATCCCGAGAAATGTGCATCCGCCGACTGACAGGATCCCAACACAGATAGCCCTTGCATCATTGTAACCTAAGAAGACACACTCAACAGACTGAGTAGTTAGTTTGGAGCATTCATGGGCGGCAAGAAGAATGTAGCAAATGCAACCAAACAAATGAAGTGGAGTAGTCAAGAGAACAACCAAAAAGATGCTCGAGAGGAATGTCAGTTTGTAGAGCAGAGGAAGGATTAATGTTGATTAGATAGGTAGAAGTAGAAACTACCTCAACCCAAAAGTGAGGTGGAAGAGAGGCGACAATCATCAACACACGAACCGCCTCAAGAAGGTGACGTTGCTTGCACTCAGCAACACCCTTCTGAGCATGAGCACCAGGACAAGAGAACTGAGGAAGTGTGCCCTGCTCAACAAGGAATCCACCTAGCAAATGAGAGATGTACCTAAGGATCCTGAAGCCACTGAGTTCGACATGAAGCACACGCTCTAGGCCACCATGCATTTCCAGTCGCTGACTATGTTGGTCCCGCCCTAAAGGAAAACGCGAATGTACTTCTCGACCGCTGCAAGTAAACACAGAGGCAGTTGCATGGCGATGGCTTGATAAACTGGGATGGAGAGAAGTAGTAATTTGACAAGCATGAGCCAGCCTCCCATGTTTAGTAGATTCTCAATCCAAGTGGGGATGCAGTTGAGAACTTTGTCTAGAAGAGGCTACATGTGGACCGTGCGAATCTTCCACAAGGGAAGGCTAAGGTAGGTGCACGGAAGCGCTGGGAAAGCACATGCGAAGCTTAGCTTAATCACTTAGATCTCGGCGACGCTGCAATAGATTGGTGCAAAGGAACACTTGTCGAAGTTGGTGCATAAGCTCGACGCGCCACCAAGATCAGGTTGCCGCACGTCGAAGACAGGACGACGGCCATGTCGGCATTTTACACTAACATGAGGTGCTTGACGCCACGCCAGCACGATGGCTCTAACATGACAATGCTCTTCGCATGCACAAACAAGGCGTTGAGCACCTCCAGCACAAAGAAGAAACAACAAAGACAAAAGGGGGTCACCTTGCCACAGGCCATGACGGTGAAGAAAATGCCTCCCGGGCACCCTGTTGAGGGTGTCTACGGTAGAATCATCCACACCAACTTGTTGAATCAGCTGCCAGTGCTGGTGTGCCGTGAGACCATAGGAGGAAGGGCCATGAGACTGAATCGAATGCCTTCACAGTGTCAACCTTGAGCATTAGGGTTGCGATGTGTCTAATGTGCAAGCCCTTAGTGGTGAGCATGAAGGAGCTCTGGTTTTCCTTGATCGGTTTTGGGAGCCGAGGCATGACGTGGAGAGCAAGCAGCTTGGAGAAAAACCTACCAAAGGTATGCGGCAAACAGATCAGGTGGAAGTGCGCGACCTGGTTTGAGTTTTTCTTCTCTGGCACCAAGATGGTGAGGGCATCGTTAGGCTCGACGAGGCAACCCCGTATAAGCAAATAGAGCTGGTGGACGACTACGTCAAGCTCATCTTTGAAGATCTCCAAAGCGAGTTGGTAAAACAACTCTACGAGGGATGGCGCAACCCATGATGGACGAGTAGTATGCCAATGTCTACTCCTTATGCTCATGGGTCAAGGCGACAATACTGTAACGGGCAATGGCAACCATGTGATTTTTGCAGTGGCATGGCACGCATGGATGTAGAAGTAGCACATGTTTGCGTCTTCCTCGACTAGCTAGTGGAAGCGGAGGGCTGGTGGGGGATGATGCACTTGAGGGAGGCCAAACCAAGCAACTTAAGCTTCAACTCTTTGCGCAGATTAAACTCCTTTTGGGACAGCTGTTTGGACTCCTGCACCGCGTTGAGCTGAAAAATGGTTTCGTTAGCCATGAGTTGTTGTAGCTTGATGCTGCCAATATGCCGGTCGCTCCACAGCTGCAATGTGTTGTCCATATGCTTCAGCAGGACACCCAAATGCTAGAGTTGGCGAAGGTGTGACGACACATGCTAGGCATCAGCAACCACCTGGCGGAAGCCATCAAAATCCGTCCAGATATCCTTGAAGTGGGACTGGTGAGCCCTAGGCTTGAAAATCGTGGTGTACAGGCTAAATCTAATGCCATGGAGTATCCGCGCGGAAAAGCAACTAGGATGTCATTACCCCAATTCGTTGAACAGAACAAGCGGTCTGGCTGCACCAACGTTGGTGACCGTCGCTCGTTGCTCAAACTGTAGCGCCGCCTGATGAGGTTGATTTCGCGAAGCCCAAGGTCATCAAGGAAACGGTGAAATCTGCCCATCTATCTTCTTTCTAGGTTAGCGTTATTCTTACCCGCCCCCCGCCTACTAGATCAAGTTGGAGTCACCGGTAACGACCCAAGGACCAGGTTGCGAGGAGCGCAACTCAGCTTTTGGAGGAAAGCAAAGCGATTTGCATCCACATACGGTTGACAATCACCAAGGGGGTGCCTAAGGCGAACACAGAGGGCAGAGGTTCTAGTCAGTGCATTAAGGCCTCACACGTTTCAAGAGACCATGCCGAACTAAGGATGAGAGACGAGAGTAACACAAGTAACCAAGGTGATGATCCCACTGCTGAAAAGAGTTGGAGGTGGTGGCAACGAAAGGAAAGTGAAGCCAGTCAAGCTCCCAGAGGCCCTGGGAGTTATGACATCGGGGGCCAGCACCAGTGTGACGGTCCAAAACAGAGCATTAGTCAAAGTTGAGAATTACCCGACAACCAGAGTCAACAATCTGACCACCAGAACTGCATGGTATGTTGAGGAACATGAAAGGACAAAGTGATAAGAAGTCTTTGGCCATTAACAAGGAGGGAGGTACCTGTTAGGAAATATGCAACTGTATTTCCAGGTGGCCATATGCCATTGCATACACGTACAAGTGTTTTACAATATGCAAAAAAAACCTTTATAGAGTGGGGAAAATACAAAGGGGTACACGACTAAATATATAACTCTTAACTCCCCCTCCCTCAAACTCATGGTGGATCGACAACACCGAGCTTGGAGAGATAGATATAGAAGTCGTGTTGTGCTCTAGTTTGCTCTAGTTTGGGCCTTCCTAAAGAAATCTGCCAATTTTAACTCTGAAGGCACATACTGAGGAGCAATAACCAGAATTTTGCACACCAGCACACACAAAAAAGCATCAACACCAATATGCTTGGTGAGCTCATTCTTCGCTGGGTCGCGCGCAACACTGTGAGCACCTATATTGTCAAATAAGAGCAAAGTAGGTGTAGTGACAGAAATACCAAACTTCTGAAGTAACCACTGTGACCAAGTCACCTCTGCCGTCAACAGAGCCATAGCTGGAGGCTCAGCCTCTGCACTCAAATGTGAAACTGTAGTCCGTTTCTTTGTCTTCGAGACAGTGAGAGAACCACCAAGAAAAGTCCGTTTCTTTGTCTTTGAGGCAGTGAGAGAACCACCAAGAAAAACACAGTAAGCAAAAAGTGAACGACGATCCCAGGGATCACTAGTCCACGTAGCATTTGAATAGGCCTGAAGCTGTAATGAACTAGAGCAGGGAAAGAACATACGGTGAGAGATCGTGCCACGAAGATATCAGAGAACACGAAGGAGGAGGTGACTATAGTGAACCAATGTGGGTGCAAAGACAAATTGACTCAAATTATGGACGGGATAGGAGATATCTGGATGAGTAACATCTAGATAAACAAGACTCCCAACAAGATGACGATAACACGTCGGATTAGACAAGGGTCACCATCACTAGCACGAAGGTGAACATTGAGCTCCATGGGAGTCTCAGCAGTGCACTCATCAATAAGAGCAGCATGAGCAAGAAGATTCTGGATATATTTTTCTTGGAAAATAAAAAAGCCATCAGAGGTAGACGAGACCTCTATCCCAAGAAAGTAGGCCAGGCGGAGACACTCAGGGTCGTAGGGACGGTCATTAGGCTAGCGGCGCAGGGAGCATCGAGGCCCGAGCTCTAGGTGGTGCATGCATCACGGGTGGAGGAGAGGTCGGCGTGGGGCACAAGGAGCAGCAGGTGTGGAACTGTGGGGCTTTATCTCCCCTTGTCCAGCACATGCTGCTGAAGAAGATGAAGGGAAGTCAGGGCGTCTCAAACGGCGGCTGCTCCCCTCTGGCTTGGACCAGAACCCCGGCAACCGCGTAAGTGCAGAGAAGCGAGCAGAGCAAATGGCGCAGCCACCTCCTCCCCTCACTTGCTTCCTCCTATTGGAGCCCATGTTCCAGTTCTCTCTTTCTCTCTCTCTCTCTATATATATATATATATATATATATATATATATATAATATTACCTTGGGTGAAGAATAACTTATTCTTCATCCCAGTCGAACGACTCACCGAGCCGGACTCCCTTCGTATCCGCTTGGTTGCCCCATCAAAAGAAAAAAACAATTCCCTCCACGGCTGGCAGACAATGATTTTTTTTATGTTAGCGAGGAAAGGATTGCGAGCTAGCCTCCCTGCAGTTTCTAGGAAACGTGGGCTCCACTATCAGCAGCATCGAGGTCGGAGGCGAGGGTCGTCGGTTTCGGTCGCGAGCGGGCGGTTTTGCGTTGGGTGTCCTCGTCAGCGCTTGGCTTCAGCGCGGAGGAATCGGGGCCTCGGCTTCGCAGCGACACATTACAGCGTCCCTACTGTTGTGCTTCTGCTCTCGGTTGATTCGGGGGTGGGCATCAGCATGTGAAATCGACTGCAGAGGATCCGGGCCTGGGGCATCGCATCTTCCTGCCGGTGGAAGGCCTGCGTCCCCTCGAGGCTGGTACGGATTCTGGCAAGGACAGAGTTTCTCAGCCCTTTTTCATTGCGTGTGTATTCTTTAGAATCGCGTATATTCTTCAGTAATGCTCCCAAATCTCTGCTCACTCCAGAAGTCCAGATACAGTGCATCACGTAATTTTCTTGTTTAGTTGCCATTAGCCAACTTCACAGAATTCAAGTTGGATTTATTTGAACGGCAATGTCTCGAGCTTCTGGGGAGCAACAGTAATTACAAGCTTAGCTAGCGCCATACTAACACTTTGCCATTGTGAGGATTTGCATCCCACCTCTACCCCAATGTCACAAGTAAAATTATTGTGATTATCCATCTGATGACATGAGTAATTTAACTTTTGTTCTGTGTTTCATATTGTCTGGAGCAATGCTTGGCTCCTAGCAGTTTCCAGATGGATTTATTTCCATTGCAATGAGAACGACTGTCAATATTTGCTGAAATTTTGGTCGACTCAACCCACAAACCAAGAGGACTTAACCCTCTTCTCCTTGATCTCCTTGATAGTCCAGCAATCAGCAAGTTGAAAAGATTTAAATCAAGGCTCCATGATAATTCTTTTGAAATCTCCCTGTAAGGTAGGCTTTTCAGATATTCCATTTCAAACTAAAGGTGCATTCCTTTTACTTCCGGTAATATAAACTATGTATTTTTAATTGTCTAACCTTGTGTGCATAGGGTTTCTTTCACACAAGAGGTAAAGATGTTCCTTGTACAATATTTAGGTTCTGCAGAAAAATATTGTTTTAATTGGTTGTTGTTTGCCTGTCAGTCACACAAGCCTTTATTTATATTAGGCCTTAGATGCTACTCCCTCTCTTATATTTCTTTACGGAGGGAGTACTAAGTACTAACTGTTATCCCTTTGTAATAGAAGAGCATAATTTTCACTCCCTAGTTGTTGATCATATTTCTCTGTGCCACATTCTAGTTCCAAAAATGCATGTTGATGGTCCACCTTGTTGATTGCCTGCTGATATTGTGAGATAGTGTTTCATTATGCTTGATAATATTAGTAGAGAAGAGTGTCTCATTAAAAATCTTAGTTGGAGAGTGAAATTTGCGTTAGTAGTATGTACTGAATTTTACGGCAGTCATAAGATGAATTGTTCCTGTGAAACCGAGGACTGAAAGAGCTGATTCTGGTGCTCAACAGTATGATATTTTAGCCCCTGCATAAATTGTGGAAATCCCACGTGCATGGAAAATGAAGGACTCAAAGGTTAACATAATCCATTTTATAAATCATCACACGTGCATCTTCATTATGTATGAGATTATTCTGGGATACCGCCTCCATTAATTAATTATGTATTAGAGAGGGAATTTATCTTTTGCGATAAACTGAGGAGGGGAGCAGTTATGTTTGTCCTTGCAATTGTGACATGTGTATTTCTACATCTGATGTACAGCGCAACTATTTCAGGGCTTGACAGACCGGTTTTTATCCGGAAGAAAGGCCTTTAGCATGCGTTTGGATCTGAAGAAACAAAGCAAGATATGTCTGTCATCATTCCTCCTAACTTGGCTAGTTACTAGTATCTCCTTGATCCTTTGATAAGGTAGTCTTGGCGAGTGTTTGGGCAATAGAGAACATAACTTGGCAATTTCTGTACATGTTTACTGTATTCATTTATTCAGGATTATAAGCTTAAATTCTGATTTTTATAGTTCAGGGGTACCGGTGTAATTTAATAGTTTTGTCGAATGTGAATCAGAAGTATATGTTGTTAACATAGTTGGGTATACATATCATGTCATCTTTCTTTTCTAAGGTGTTTGATGAGTTCAATGCAATGAAACAGATGAGCTGAACATATTCAAGGTTTCTAGCGGGAATCACTTCTTCGTGGCCATTCTCGTGATAATGGTTGTACTCCAGGTAAAAAACAAATAGTATAACTCTTCTATTCCACATATGTAGTAGTTTTGGTTATTGTTATATGTTGTTTCCTTTGTATATATGCAAGCTCTTATCATCGAGTTTCCTTGGCAAGTTAACTTCAACAATCATGTTAAGCTGGCAGCTATGGGTTTTTTTTGCAGGAGAAAAGTTATTTAGCTGGCAGCTATGGTTGGTACTGATGGTCCAAGAATTGTAAAGATAAGGCGGGGGAACCTTATTTGTGTGGTGGATGCAATTGTGTTATGAGGTCAATTTGTAACTTATTATACTACAGTTATGGACCAGCCATGAATCAGTACCAAAATTCAGGATTGGTGAGTTTTTTGTCCAAAGGGACCACCTGCCCAACGGAATTGCCAGAAAAGACCCCTTCCGGATGAAATTGGCAAAAAAAGACCCCCTGGACGTGGTTTCAGGCGCGACAGCCGACACGTGGCACTTGCCGCCACGCCCGGAGGCGGCAACACTGTGCACTGTACCGTTCACGCAGGAGAGGGGAAAAACAACGACGAGGCGAGCAAACAGTACCCGCCGCCTCACACAGTGGCGGCAGCACTGTTCACGCATGAGTGAACAGTAATTTCGAAAAAAAAGCAGAAAAATCTGGAATTTTTTAGCAGCAAAAACAATCGAGTGTTCTAAGTGGGTGCAAAATTTCAGTTTCTTTTAATTTTTTTGCTTTTTTTATTTTTTTGAAATTACTGTTCACTCACGCATGATCAGTGTTGCCGCCACTGCGTGAGGTGGCAGGTACTGTTTGCTCGCCTCGTCTCCTGTGTGAACAGTATAGTGAATAGTGTGCCGCCTCTGGGCGTGGCGGCGGGTGCCACGTGTCGGCTGCCGCGCCTGCCGCCACGGCTTAGAGGGTCCTTTTGTGCCAATTTCATGCGAAGGGGGTCTTTTCTGGCAATTCCGCTGGGCAGGTGGTCCTTTTGGACAAAAAACTTGTAATGTTTTAGTGCCCTAATCTTGTCTTGTCGCTGATGGACGACAATGTTCAAGCTTGGCACATATTATTGTACAGCTAAAATTATTGGATCTCAAGACACCTGCAAATTATGCCGCTGGAAGAAAGTTCAGAGATATGTCGAGTCTTGGCATTCCCAAGTAATCATTGGTGTTCATTTTTTAAACACTGCTTTGCACTCCCTCCATAACAAAATGTAAGACGTTCCAAAAAACGTCTTACATTTTGGTACAAAAGTTGTAGTTTTATTTTCCTGTAGCTGTTACCGAGTGGCATGCAGTAGATTGAGATGAAGGATGTGAGTGAGGATTTGACATGTAAGCGGCAATCAACGATGCATGTCGTGAGAGTAGTCGATATAATGCGACAATCATCATGTGCGACCATCACGGCCAACAGAAGATGAGCACCAAGAACTGTAGAAAGGTGTATGTGAGACGGGGCCTGTGTAAGGGACACCGCCAAGAGTGGGCAGCAAGGGAGATGTGTAAGCATTGTACTTAATTTTTTTAATCCGTTTCGAATTTTTTTTACTTGAAGATCAGAAGCAGTCAGCAGAGCCAGCACCAAGCGGGGTTTAGGCATGATTGAGCGACCTTCACGGCGGGATGGCTGCATGCGACGACCCAGAAGACGGCGTCACGCACGAGCGGCTCAACTCGATCGAGGCGGTCCTATGGATGGATGGGAGGCTGGATCGCGAGCGGATTGGGACAGAAACTGGGCGGGCGAGCCGGGCATTGACGGGAGCCAATCCAGTGGCAACACTCGGCGAGCTTGGCGGGCGTTGACCGCATGCCAATCCGTTGACTTCCAAGGAAAAACAAAAAATTGGTCAAAATAGTGTGAATAGTGTATTGTACTCCCTCTGTTCCATAATGTAAGATGTTTTTTGGCACTAGTGGTGTTAAAAACATCTTATATTATGAGACGGATGAAGTACTATATAGCAATAAATTTTTTTCACAGAAGCCAACGCTGGGTTTTGGTGGTGCTTCTGTCTTTATGTCATGCAAATTGCCTTCAAAATTGTAAATTACCCACCGATGTCATCTATATCTATAAGTGATAAAAAAACTTTTCACATAAGGGAATACTCTTCCTGGTCCGGCCTGTTCAGTAGGGACCTCCTGCACTCTGAGCGCTGAGAGAAGGCGCATCGCGCCCTTTTTGGGCAGGGTCATGTCCGGACGGCCTGTTTTCTAAATTTCTATTTCTAATTTTTTTCCATTTTTTTCTACTTTAAATAATTTTGGACTTTAATAAAGTTCCAAAAATTAAAAATATGAGAATTTCGAAATAAAATGTTTTAGATTAAAAAAATGTTCATGATTTTATATAAAAGTTTGCTTATTCAAAACATGTTTGAAATTTTGAAAGCAAATGTTCAGGAAATAAATTTATTGATGATTTCAAAAATTGTTTATTAAAAATGTTAATGAAATTGGAAAAAATTCACCAATTCAAAAAGATCATGAATGGAAAAATATCCTAAAAATTCAAAAACTTTTCGTGACTTACAAAATAGTTTATTCATTCAGAAAATGTTCGTTGATTCAAAAAATGATTATGCATTTCAAAAAATGTTCTTTAAATAAAAAAATTCGTGAATTTTGAAAATTATTCAACCAATTTCGAAAACAAGGTTCGTCCATTCTGGGAATGTCGTTGATTCAAGAAAATTGTTAAATAAATATTCACAATTTTAAAAATGTTTGCAATTGGTATAGAATGTTCATGTCAAAAAATGTTCTGGATTCTAGAAAATTTTCGAAAATTTGTAAAAGTGTTCATGTATATGAAATATGTACACGATTTCAAATATGTTTATGAGTTTAATTTTTTTTCATGATGAAATTGAGAGTGATAGTGTATCTCAGTGATGCAGTAAAATGTGATCATGGTCATTGCAAATTATATTTTTTTTCTCCCGTTGCAACTTACAGGCCCTTTTGCTAGTTACATATTGATGCAAAGAAAGTCAAGTTTATTCTAAAAATACTTTTAAACTTTTTTGACTTTTCTTCTAAAGTTTTTTTCCAATCCCTGGGTGCATATACATCGACGAACCAAACTTCCGCACTCCGCGCGGGTGGTAAATTAGTTGGCAAGCACGATAATTTTCTGCCATGCTTGACAACTAATGTTGTCATCTTCACGTCACTAAACTTGGCATCGAAAACATTCAGAATTGTCATGTGCTCATAACTGGCATTTGGTAATTATCAGATTCCAAAAATTAACATAAACTCTAATACCATGTTGAAAAATATGCAACTTTTATTTTTATATGGATGGACAAGTGCGGTACAATATGCAGAAAACCTCTTATAGAATAGGTAAAATACAAACGGGTACACGACTAAAGATACATATAACTAACAATAACATCAGGCTTACTAGTGTTGAACACCCGGGAAACACTCTAAAGGTGAATCATGTTCAACAATCAATAGCAATGAGCGTCACCATCATTATTCAAATATATTTTTGTGAGAAATTATGGGAGTGAATTGGTTTGATAAAATAATAATTCAGTTTTGCTAAAGCACATCTAGATGTGCTATAAGTATTGCACATCTAACACTACTGCAGGAAGGTCTTAAGACGACACATGTATAGAAAGACCAATCGACCAAACTGTGTGTGATGCATCAATCTCAAATGGTACTGTAACAAAATCGCCCACAATAAATTGAATTGTGTGTGATTGTTGATCCATCAAGCACGATTCAGATATATTTTTCTTCCGTTGTGAGAGCCGCAACTTGGTCGTGAGACCCTTACAGTTCTTTTGTAGAGTTGTGTTGTGATACATGTCGTTCCATCCACATAGCAAGAATGTTGAGTGTATGGATATAATGTGCAGTTGTGTTTGGTTGGCGTCCTGGGTTCAATACTATGCATTTTCTAGCGGAGATGATAGATCTGTAGAGTGTTGGTCCTAGGGTGTTACATTTAGGCTCCACCGCATACCCCATCACTCGGAGCAGGTAATGCTTGGTTGACCGCAGTCGTAGCACCACCAAAGTCTGTCGTAGCGCTTCATCAACCTCGCCCAGCTTGCAACACCCGACAGCGAGCTCACAACACACATAGCCTTGGCTGCCAACCGCAACAGCCCTCATCAAGCTCGCAACACATGTCATAGTGGTTGCTAGTCATAGTAACAAGGCTCGCCCTTTGCATCTCTAGTAGTCAGTACTCGCAACAAAAGTGGGTTGTTCGATTCTGGATGTCACTAGTCCCAACAAAAATGGCTTGTCGGTACCAGTAAAATGATTCGCCTGTTGTAGCTCGGTGTTGTGCCGGTTGCAGCACCTCGACTTGCCGATGTGCTACAAATACCTCGCTCCAGCATTGGTGATTGACGGTTGCAGCATCGCCGGTCGTCATCTCTAGCACCGGTGATTGCTGGTGGTAGAACCTGTCGTTTGGGAGGTGTCATCTCTAACATCAGCGGGTGCCCGCAGCAACACTCGTCGTTGGTGTGGCCTTGTCTCCATTAGATCCTTCAATGGTAGCATCAACACTGTAGCACCACGCATCTTCGGCCGTAGCGTGTCACATTTTGGGTTGCAACATCAGTAGTCGGTGGAGGCATGTGAGTTTGCATCATTGTTGAGGAGCACCCCGTGCAACAACTTCGAGAGGTATGTGGGTGTGCGTGTATGGATTGAGCTCGCAACAAACCCTGTTATGCGCTCGTGGGCATTGCACACAACGGTGGTGATGACGAGCGGGAGCCGGGAGGTAAAGAGAGAAGAGGAGGGGTGGTGTTCGAGAGAGACGTGTCCATGATGGAGTGTTCACTATAGCCGGGTGTTACTTCTTGAGCTTGCGTTGATTGTTCTCTTGAAGAGGAAAGGGTGATGCAACAAAGTAGAGATAAGTATTTCCCTTAGTTAAGAACCAAGGTATCAATCCAGTAGGAGGCACAAGCAAGTCCCCAATAGATGCACCTGCACAAACTAACAAACACTTGCATAGAACACGAAAATAGGGTTGTCAATCCCTTCACGGTCACTTACAAGAGTGAGATCTAATTGGAATAGGTATAAAAGATAAGTAAAAGTGTAAAATAAAGTAAATATAAATAAATTGCAGCAAGGTATTTTTGGATTTTTGGTTTTATAGATCTGAAAATAATATGATGGAAAATAGACCCGGGGGCCATAGGTTTCACTAGAGGCTTCTCTCTTGAAGAAAGCATACGGTAGGTAAACAAATTACTGTTGAGCAATTGATAGAAAAGCGCATAGTTATGACGATATCTAAGGCAATGATCATGAATATAGGCATCACACCCGTGACAAGTACACGGACTCCTGCCTGCATCTACTACTATTACTCCACACATCGACCGCTATCCAACATGCATCTAGTGTATTAGGTTAACAAGAACGGAGTAACGCCTTAAGCAAGATGACATGATGTAGAGGGATAGATCCAATCAATGTGGTAAAAACCCCATCTTTTTATCCTTAATGGCAACAATACAAATACGTGCGTCGCTACCCCTAATCTCATTGGGCGAGGACACCACAAGATTGAATCCATCACAAAGCACCTCTGCCATTGCAAGAAAAACAAATCTAGTTGGCCAAACCAAATCGATAGATCAGAGAGAAATACAAAGCTATCTTAATTATGCATAAAAGAGTTCAGAAAAGACTCAAATAATATTCATAGATAATCTGATCATAAATCCACAATTCAACGGATCTCAACAAACGCACAAAGAAGATTACATTGAATAGATCTCCAAGAACATCGAGGAGAACATTGTATTGAAGATCAAAGAGAGAGAAGAAGCCATCTAGCTACTAGCTATGGACCCGTAGGTCTGTGGTAAACTACTCACACATCATCGGAAGGGCAACAAGGTTCGTGTAGAGGCCCTCCGTGATTGAATCCCCCTCCGGCGGAGTGCCAGAAAAGGCCCCAAGATGGGATCTCACGAGAACAGAAACTTGCGGCGGCAGAAAAGTATTTTTGGTGTGCTTTATGACGTAAGGGGAATATTTGGGTATTTATAGAGCAGAGACTAGGGTTAGAAGAGCCACAGGGGGGCCACAAGCCTAGGGCCCCGCCTGGGGCGCGCCCCCAGGGCTTGTGGCCCCCTCGTGGGTCTTCTGGCCTCTTCCCAAAGCTTCGTGGTTGTCTTCTGGTCCAAGAAAAATCATCAAAAGGTTTCGTTCCGTTTGGACTCCATTCGGTATTTATTTTCTGTAAAAGACAAAAACAAGGAAAAAACAACAACTAGCACTAGGCACTAGGTTAATAGTTTAGTCCCAAAAAATGATATAAAATATCATATTAATGCATATAAAACAATCAAGATGGATAATTAATAGCATGGAACAATAAAAAAATTATAGATACGTTGGAGACGTATCACCAAGGGAGAAAGATAAAGCGGCCCAAGAAGAAAAAAATGGAGGAGGATGAGGGAAAGAAGGGACAAGGATGGGATGGGCGATGATGTGGGGGGGACCACATAGAGGATTTTTCATGGGCGCGAGCGTGAACGATAACAAGGGAGATTGATCGGTCGGTGTCGATCATTTCCCATAATTACAAGTAGTCAGATAGGAAGATTTGTTTTTACAGGAAAGATAAGAAGAGTTGTGTATAGGACTCAATCTTTATTGACGAAAAAAGGGGAAGATGATTGATTTATTTTAGGGAAACATTCCAAATCGGTTGACTGATCTTGCTCGAGATCATTTGCCTTGCGCAGTGGGCTCACGACTGATGGCCCCATGCACCTCCTGGTGCTGTCTTATCTCATTCACGTGTGGGACACCCTCCGTCAGTCAATTTTTCCAAATGCAATCTCTTTCTCATTAGCTTCCTCCTCCCCGACGCACCACACATTCAGGCTACATCGCGCCGACCTTAGGCCACAAGCAGTCATGGAGGATCCCTATCTCCCGAAGGATCCCTATCTTAGGCCACAAGAAGTTCGCCCTCGCAACAAAGAAATCACTGCAGGCTTGCCAAGATAAGTCACCTCGCACGCGCAGGCGTGAACCTCATAATCAATGCTTTATCTCTGGCGATCTCGCTCGGGCAAGGAAACTTCCCTTTCAGTCCTTCGGGAGCCACTTGTCTTCCTGGCCTTGACCACGACATCGCGACCTGGCATACTAGCGATGTTCGAAGTTTGCCTGGGGACTGGGTCCTGTCGGCGTAGAGCATTAAGCTACCACAAGAATGAAAGAGGGGAACCATGCTAAAGCGAGAGGCACAAACACAACAATTGGAAATGATAACATTAAAGTGCGAGCGTCACGGATTTTACATGCCCCCGCAGGGCCCATTATGATTTTTCGCGCATGAATGAAGCAAAAGGAAAAACCTCCTGAGAGCCATGGCCTTGGCAGCATCGCCAGCGATGTCAGGATGGTGCCGCACCTCCCCTAGGGCCAGGCGCGGCGATGCGGCTGCTCGTAGCTGTCGTCATCGCTCGAACCTGGTCCGGAGGAAGCGCTGCTGCTGTCGGAGGAGTCGCTGACCCGGCCCGCAGGGGAACCACTACCTCGACCTCCTCCCCTGTGGCAGCACTCCAGGCGTCGGCCGTCCTCTCCGAAGACCTTGAAGAAAAGCGTCGACTCCCTGTCGTACTCGAAGTGGATGGTGTGCCCCCCCCTCCGAGCGACAGGCACGGGCAATTGCGCCCCATCCCCGGGTCATGAAGACGTCGCCGGAGTGGACGGCCTCGACCTCCACCTCCGAAGCTTGGCAGCAGCAGCCGTCGTGCTGCAACCACAGCTCCACAGGCCCCTTCGGCGGTATCTCCCCTGCCAGAGTGTCAGGGGTGTCGTGCGACATATGCCAAAGGATGGCTTACCATGGAGGGGGCTAATAGTACGTCGCCGGTGCCAGGAAACGGGATGAGGTGAAGGCATGCACGCTGGCGAATCTTACCCAGGTTCGGGGCTCTCCTAGGAAATAACACCCCTAGTCCTGCTCTGCGGGGTCTCCGCATGATCACTCAAGCAACAATGGTGGCTACAAGCTTGCTCCTTGAGCTATTTCTCTAGAGGGGGAAGAAGAACAAGTCTAGCCCTAGCTTCCTCTCTCTATATGGGTGTGTGGATGAACTAGAGTCTGAACCCTTTGCATGGGTGCCCTGGGGGGTTTATATAGGCCTACCACCCAGGGGTACAAAGGTAATCTGGCCGGGTGTAGGTCCCGGCCACCGGCGTCTCGATGCCGCCGCTTCTCCATTGGTTGATGGGGCCCGCCGTCAAGCGGGTCCCACCGATCGCTCATACTTATCGACAGGCCGCTACCGCTTCATGGGTCTAGCCGGCTGCTCAGCACTGTAGTGATGCTGGTAATGATGCATGCTTTGTCGGGGGAGGCATGGCTGCAGTACCGCCGCCTGGCGGGCTATCACTGTAGCCATCCCCCATCTCTTCTGATTAATGGCGCACAGACTTTGAGGGAAGGGGAGGGCCGCCTGGTAGGAGTCGGCCTCCCCTCATGCCGACTGGTCCGTGCTCGCCACCTTCTGGCTTCTCACTGACAGGTAAGGCCCACCGCTCATGGGCCATACCGACAACCCGTACTGGAGGCATGGCCTTCCCTGCCATAGGTGACGTCATGGGTGGTGTGGCAACAGTGCCGCGCCGGACGGGAGATCTTTGTTCGGTACGGGGCACTGAGGCCACGCTTGGCCCTGGATTTGGGGGTGGCAGGGCATGCTGTAGCCACGCCCTGTCTTAACGTAATGATGTGGGCGCAGACTCTGAGGATGCTTGGGGCCGCCTGCTAGGGGCCGGCCTCTCTGGAGGCCGCCTGCTAGGAATCGGCCCACCTCGTGGCCGCCTGCTGAGCCTTGCCATCTTCTGGCAGCCGGCCGCTTGGATCAGTCGGTTGCGAGAAGGCGGCGCTTTGGTCTTTTGGTTTTTTGAGGGGCGCAGCCGGCCCCGATGTCTTGAAGCGCCATGGGGCCCGATGAGGCTACCCGTGGCCAATTACTCCGACACAGAGACCGTGGGAGCCGGATCCACGTGCGCGACGCCATTGCTGCCCACACCACGAACTCGCTAGCCGTGTCGTGACGCATGGGCTTGTGGGCGAGGTGGCCGTGCGGCCACCGCTTGTTCACCTCCACAACTCCGTCCCCCCGGCTTCCGTGGCCGCTCCCGAGGGCGGGGCTATGCGCGCGAACATACGCGCGGACCGAGAAGCCCGGTGGAGCGCTGTTCGTGCCAAGGTCGCGTTGCCATGGGGGTCACGGTGGCGTCGCGAGGGCGATCTCACCTTTTCTTTGGCGGGAGCAACTCAGGTTCCACCTGAGGGTTTTTTCCCTTCTCTGCGGCAGAGAACCTCCTCACTGGTGCCATGGACACTCTAGCAAGATGGCGGAGCAAAGAAGAAGGAGCAAGAGTCGAGAAGATGAAGATGAGCTGGGGGCTCCGCCCCCTCCCCCTTTTATAGCCGGAGGAAGGCTACTCGCCAGCCTCTCACGCTCCAAGCAATGATGGCCTTACTGCATGCGCAAGGCAGTTGTCAAGTCGGGCAGTTGCCAAGGCGGTGTGGGGAAGTGGAGACGCCCACGGCCCATCAAGCGCCACACATCGGCTCGGTCCGCAGGCGATTGGGGCCTGCGGCACTTCGCCCTTGCCCTTTGGCTTCGCCTCGAAGCCAAGTCCGAGCGCGCCTTGGGCCTGGGGGCTACTATCGGTGTTCTGGGAACTAGGGTACCCAGACTTGCATGCCTGCAGCCCACGGCGTGGCTCCACCGACGGCCTGGTACGACCCATATGCGAGACCATCAAAACAAGACCCTCATGAGGGGCCAAGCCTCGCAAGGCGGGCGACACCAAGACCTCCGGAGGGAGCGGCCTCCCATGCTGCCTCTTGAGGAGCGGAGATTTCTATGCAGGTGCACAATCTCATGAGGTTGGGATGACACAATCCATGATGACCAAGGCCAGGCGGGCGCCAGCGGGCGCAGAGGAGCCAGTTTCCTCTTTGGTGTTAAGAAGGCAAGCACAGCGCGGGGTCCCGAGGAATCAGGCAAAGGTTTCCATTCTGTGCAACAAGACCAAGACCACGAGGACGGATGTTATCACCGAGCCCACCGCCGCGTCACGACCAGAAGCTTTGCAGGCAAAGACCACCTTTCATCAGGATAAGATGTACTACTTGTCCCCTTTCAAAATTGACCACTGTGGAATCCCTTCCCGCCTTCGTTTTGGAGGAAGAGGACCGAGACCACTATAAGTATAGGTTGGCCACCACCGAGAGAGGGATCAGATCCTTTCCACCCTAACCAGAGCAGACATCGCGAGGTTGTTCTTCCCTTGTACTAGTTCATCCTCAGCCCCTCATGAGGCAAATCCTCCACAAACAGGTGACGATGGCATGTACCTAGGGTAAGGTCTTAGGTCTGACCTAGAAACCCTACCCAAGGACACTACCCTAGAGTCAAAGGCCTACAAGGTTCAACAGAAGATACCGACTGAAATCCTCATGAAGTGCAATCCACTCGACGAAAGATTCCACTCGGATATCCCAATTCCACTCGACCATGATAACTTCACTCGACCATACAAGAACCCACTCGGAGTACAGAAGGCCTAAAGTCACCCCAGGATGGCAACAGTCAGGCATTCACTCCGTCGTCATAACGATCTTTTATTGCGGGCGTTATCAGTAACATTCAAGTCATAACTCACATTGAACCCCTGTGTAACTGAGGGCTCCGAGGGGCCAGGCGCACTATATATAAGCCACCCCTCCCCTCTGGCACAGGGGTTCGCACCCCCTGTAACATTCGCACACATCTAGTCGACAAGCCTCCGCTGCACCGAGACGTAGGGCTATTACCTCCTCCGAGAGGGGCCTGAACTTGTAAACCTGTGTGTACAACCTCGCCATGGCTAGGACACCGCCTCTTCTCGCACTCTACTCTTCATCGCCGACTGCTCCCACGACAGCTTGGCGCCCACCGGGGCAAAGCGCCCGAGCGACTTCCGGTGAGGTTGCAATTTTCGATCTCCATGAACATGGTTTCCGGCGGTGGTTTGGCCCTGGGTCACGAGATCCGTCTCGGCGCGTTCGTCTTCATCGCCGACGACTCCACCTGGCTCCAAGAAGCTCCCCTCGACGTCGAGGCTCTCCCCATCCATGGGGCGGCGCACTTCTGCGCGAGTGCCTGTGGTGTCCTCATGCGGCAGTCGTCGACACAATACCGGTCGGCTCCCACAACATCTTCGCTCCCCGCTGTCCGCCGCCGCAAGCGATCTGGTCGGTCGCGGCTCCAGCGGAGGTGAAACACGCGGTGGCTCGTCAATCGACCCCCCACAAATCGCATCAATTGAGCCCGATGAATCCCTCTATGGGTTGTTTTATCTGCCGACTGGCCATTCAGATACGCTTTCCGAGTGTGAGAGCAACGATCCCGCGACGGAAGTCCTCATGGTCGACTCCTAGCGCAGTCCGCCTGGGTTCCCTCGCGGCGGCGGTGGCGGCGGCGACGCCGGTAGCCTGTCGCACGTCGACAACGAGTACTACCCTCAAGCCCTCACTGCCGAGCAGAGAGAAGAACTGCATCGCAGAAACATTTAGGCTCTTTAGACCCCCATCGTTGGGGAGACCTCCGAGGCTCGGGCTTTGGAGGCTGCGCGCTTAGCCACTCTGGCTGAGCGTACGCACTTGGAGAATCTTCAACAAGCGTGATACGTCTCCAACGTATCGATAATTTATGAAGTATTCATGCCATGTTTACTATTGTTTTATATGATTTGATTAGAACTAACCCGGACTGACGCTGTTTCCGGCAGAACTACCGTGGTGTTGTTTTTGTGCAGAAATAAAAGTTCTCGGAATGCGCTGAAAATCAACGTAGAATTTTTCTGGAAAATATAAAAAATACTAGAACCTACCAGAGGGGAGTCCCGTGGGCCCCACGAGGGTGGGGGGTGCGCCCACCCCCATGGGCGCGCCCCTGTGCCTCGTGGACTACCTGTGGGGCCTCCAGACTTGTTCTCGACGCCAACCTCTTCTATAAATACCCAAACCTCCAGAAATTAACCTAGATCGGAAGTTCCGCCGCCGCAAGCCTCTGTAGCCATGAGAAATCAATCTAGGCCCTCTCTGGCACCCTGCCGCAGGGGGCCACCATCACCGGAGGCCATGGAGGAGGATCTCGGAGGGGCCATCATCGCCATGAAGGCCAAGGACCGAGGAGAACCTCTCCCATCTAGGGGAGGCCATGGAGGAGGAAGTACAAGGGGAGAACCTCTCCTCCTCTCTCTCGGTGGCGCCGGAGTGCCATCGGGAGGGAATCATCGCCAGGGATGATTGTCTTCATCAACATCACCATCAAGATCACCATCCTCATCTCTTTTATGCGGTCCACTCTCCCGCACCCCGCTGTAATCCCTACTTGAACATGGTGCTTTATGCCACATATTATGATCCAATGATGTGTTGCCATCCTATGATGTTTTGAGTAGATATCCTTTGTCTTTGGGTTGATTGATGATCTAGATTGGTACGAGTTGTATGTTTTATTTTGGTGCTGTCCTATTGTGCCCTCCATGTCGCGCAAGCGTGAGGGATTCCCGCAGAGGGTGTTGCAATCGCTCATGATTCGCTTATAGTGGGTTGCTTGAGGACCAAGCATAAACCCGAGTAAGGGGTTGTTGCGTATGGGATAAAGGGGACTTGATGCTTTAATGCTATGGTTGGGTTTTACCTTAATGATCTTTAGTAGTTGCGGATGCTTGCTAGAGTTCCAATCATAAGTGCATATGATCCAAGAAGAGAAAGTATGTTAGCTTATGCCTCTCCCTCATATGAAATTGCAATGACGACTACCGGTCTTGTTAACAATTGCCTAGGATAATTCCGCACACCGATCCATCATCATTCCACACTCGCTATTTATAATATTTAGTAATATATTCTAACTTCATGATAACAACACCTACTTTTATGTTTTAGCTCTCCAATATCATGCAAAGTTATCCTCTTCATACCCACAACATAGTTTTATTTCTCGTTTCTAGTTGGAAGCAAATGTTCGGTGTACGTAGAGTCGTATCAGTGGCAGATAGGACTTTAGAGAATATTGATCTTACCTTTAGCTCCTTGTGGGTTTGACACTCCATACCTATCACTTCCACCTTTGGGAATTGCTACGATGATTCCCTGCACTTGGGGACTATCAAGCTCTTTTCTGGCGCCGTTGCCGGGGAGCAATAGCGTGGGGTTGATATTCTCGTGTGTGCTTGTTTGCTTTCTTCACTAAGTAGATTTTCTTTTTCCTTTTTGTTTCTGTTTAGTTGTGGGTGAAACATACAAAAAAATTTAAAAGAATGAAAATACAATTTTTT
>JAHIAM010000167.1:0-26522 GCA_021605205.1 Aegilops longissima | reverse complement strand
CAAAAGTGCAGCAAGGTAACCAATCCTTTTGAGGCAAACGATGTGCCAAAACAATCTTATGATAAGCAAAGCATTCTTGAGGGTACACGGAGTTTCATCTAGTCACTTTCACCATGTTATTCGACGGTGTTCGCTATCATAATTTGATATGGGTGGACCGTGGTTAGGTGCTTTTCTTACTTGAAAAGCCTCCTACTTATGTTAACCTCCGAAGCATCCGCAACTACGAAAAGTATTAAGAATAAATTCTAACCATAGCATTAAACTTTTTGATCCAATAGGTCTTTATGGAATAGCTGCCAGAAACTAGGTTTTAAGCTCTGTCACACTCACAACCCATCATCTAATTCCTACTCACAACGCATTCCCCTTAGGGCCCAAATATGGTGAAGTGTCATGTAGTCGACGCTCACATGACACCACTAAGGGAATCACAATATACATACTATCAAAATATCGAACACATATCAAGTTCACATGATTACTTGTAAACATGATTTCTGCCTGATCTCAAGAACAAAAAGCACCTACTCACAAATGATAATCATGCTCAAGATCGAGGGGTATTGTCAGTGTAATAGAGTAGGGGTACCCTAGTATCCCTAACTCGCAGGCAACGAAAGCTTGCAGCACCTCGCTGTGTGGCTTGCATGGTGATCGCTAAGGTCCTCCATGGTTCCTCCGGAGCCATTCAAAACAAACTATTTAAGCCAAGGAGACAAGGCCCCTGCAAGAGGAGCTTGTCGGGAAGGCCACTCAAGGCACGCAGAAGACAAGACCTCGCAAGAGGAGCTTGCCGGAAGGCTCGTGAGCCACAAGCCTGGCGCCGACAAGGATTCAGCCGCTGCAAGGCGCTGCCGCTGCAGTGCAACTCTCTCTTCATCTCCGCTTCCAGCTCATCCACCAACGCGTCGCCGTGGGACCATCTCCAGCGCCACAGGTCGAGAGTCAGTGCAGCCGCCGGAGAGCAGCGTGTAACGGCTGTGACAGAGTGCCATCGTGGCAAATGGTGGCGCTTCTGACGGTCCCTTTCAGATCGCTTAGGCGACATGGATGGGCATTTAATGCTTTTGTCCCTTGTCGTCAGTTAGGTAGAATACACCGCATAAAGTAGTTGTACCAACCGCGACTCATTTTCCCATTTTGCCCTTGTCTACGTTAAGCACACTGCTGGTGACCCCTTGAGCCTATAAAAGGAGGCCCATGCGCAACGTAGAAGGGGTTCGCCTGTCTGCTCGACCCATTCGAGACCAGAGACACTCATGCTAGGTTTGTAGCTCTCATCGCCTCCCTAGCAAGAACACAATACAATCGCATAAGCAGCGTGTAGGAGTATTATCTCCGGAGAGTCTGGCGCGTTGTAAACTGCTCGTGGTGTTTCGCCCAATCTGTTCTTCGTGCAATCGCTTCCCCACCAACCGAAGGGACTCGGTCCGCGGGTCCCATAGGTGTTCGTGGGTTACGCCATCAGCTTCCTCGACATCTTTTGGCGCCGCGCGGTAGGGGGCATCGAGGATGTGTGAACCTGATCCGGCGCTCACACGAGCAACACTCTTCATCATCATTCATCAACATGCCACCGAAGAAGAAGGCTTCGCGGCAGCGGAGCCGCCCATCGCCGATCCCGCCACCACCGAGCAAACGGATGGCGGTAAGACGGCGCGAAGAACGGGCGCCGACAGAGAGCTCATGACGCTGCTAAGTCTAGCGACAAGGCCGCTGCGACCTCGGCGTCTGTGACACGCACCGCAATTCGCCCCGTGAGGCGCGGGATCGACAGCGCCATGGTACTCATAGCACCATACGCCGTTGGATCAAGACCGAGCTGGAGGATCGCGAAGTTTCAAGACCAGCGCGCAGACGCCAAAGATGCCGGCGCGAAGCGGGTATCGGTTCTCGGACGGGATGCTGCCCTTCTAACATAATTAGAAGTCCGAAAGCATATCCCGCCTCGCGCTGCTCACCATTGCCACTCCACCACCCAGCGGAAGCCTTTGGCGAGAGCTCAACTGCTTTAGACTACTTTTCCAACAAAACCGATTAGGTCGGGCGAATGGAGGGCCACCATCCGTAGTCTCATCGGCTTTGCCAACGGCGACATCCGCGGCAACCGACTACATCGCTGCCACTGCAAGACGACAAGGCACGAGCCGGTATGCATTTAAACCTGTGGGGTGCAACCACCATGCACTCTCCACCAAGGCCAAGATCACCAACTCGCCGGATCCACCTCGACAAATGACCACTCGCGGCCATCGGATCCACGAAGCTCGCCGTGATCAGCGCCAAGTTCTTCAAGAACGGCAACAAGAAGACGCCAACTCGCATCGAAGCGCCAAGAGAAGCGCGACGCCAATCCCAACCAGCTGGCGGGGCCCTCTGTCGATATGCATGCGCTGGGGAACCAAGCGATTTGTCAGACGCTGTAGGTTGCCCTGCTGCTCACTCGTGAGTCGCGGCAAGTCCAAGTGGCCCAAAGAAGAAGAATTTCTGCCGGACGTGCTGTAGAAGTATGGCGGCAGGACGCATCTGCCGGAGTTCCTCAAAGATTCACACCATCGCGTGCAAGCTGCGGGGACGACGACGACAAGATCCTCGCCAACTACTTCCCGCCGGTACTCAAGCCCAATGTCGATCTTGGCTCATGCACTTGCCGGACAGCTCCATATCCTCTTGGGCAGATCTATGCCATTGCTTGTCGGCGCCTTTCACAGGCGCACAAGCCCTCATGGCCAAGAGAGCGACCTTCACCTGCTCGCCTGTAAGGAAGGAGAGTCCTCGCAGCAAGTTCATTCAGTAGATTCAGCTGCAGTACTACAACATCCTGTGATGTTCACCCCTGTCACGGTGATCGCTGCTTCATCGTAACGCAGCGGAACCGTGAGGATGAGGAAGGAGATGGCGATGTGCAAAGTCAAGGACGCCAAGGATCTGTATGCCCTGGCCGGCTGGTGCAAACGCATCGGAGGAAGGGAGGAGACTCCTGTGAGAGAATACGTAAGCAGGATCTCGATAGAGGAGACTGCCCAAGAAGAAGAGCCGGCGACGGAACAATGTAAAAGAAGAAAGGCAAAGAGGTGTTAGTTGTCGAAAGCAGTCCGGGCAACGGTGGTGCCGCCAAGAAAGCCAAAGTTGGTGGCTCCGGCAAGGAGGTTGTGCCGGCACCCGATCCGCCAAGCTGTGGCGGCCGCCGACAAGGTGATACAGCTCCAACAAACAAGATCGCAAAATCCACCGCACTAAGGGCCATGACCTCCGTGAGTCGCAAGAAGGTTGAGCAGCTTGTTGAACAAAAGAAGGCTGAGTACGAAGCGGCGCCGACAAGGAGAAGGCCCGTGAAGGTGCCGGGGAGTTAGCAAGAAGCGAATTCGGCGGGGAGGACGCCAAGGCAAGGCCAAGCAAATGCAAGGAGACAGACTCTCGCTCGCTGATATAAGGATGAAGACGAAGAAGACGATGAAGATATGGAAGATGATGAGAACGATGAGCAGGAGTTTCAGAAAGCAACGAGGTCCTCTTCAATGATCGGTGGTTTCTAAGCATACTTCATACACCGCCAACTCAAGCAATGGATGCGGAAGTTAATGCAGCGTAATCCATCCGTGAGAGTCACGCAAGCTCGAAATGGTCCAAGACGCCTATCATCTTTGATATTGAGGACCACCCTGATCGTGATAATCGGTGGTCGGGTGCTTGCCGATGTTGGTCTCACCAACTATCCGCAACCTCAAGGTCACCAAGATGCTAGTTGACGGCGGGGCCGGCTTAAACCTGATCTCCTCCGTGGTGCTCCAGAAGCTTCAAATCCCTGACAGCGAGCTCGAAGAGACTGGCACTTTCCAAGGAATCAATCCGGGAAGGAGCAAGCCGAAGGGGAAGATCACGCTGCCGGTAACATTTGGCAGCGAGCTAAACTTCAGGACTGAGAGGGTCACGTTCGACGTTGCTGATTTTCCATTACCTTACAATGGGATACTGGCCATTCCAGACTCGCCAAGTTCATGGCAGCCTCTCATTATGCATACAACTTGCTCAAGATGCCGTGCCCGATAAGTGTCATTTTCTGCTCATGGCGACAAGAAGGATGCTCTTATCTACGCCGACAAGATTTACGGGAGGCAGCAGCTGCAACAAATAGCAGATCACTTGCCACTGAAGTTCCGGGGAAGAAGAAGACCAAGTCCGCAAGAGCTCGATGCCCACTCCGCAAGCGCACTCTCTTCGGAGTGCTGCGCCACCACCGAGGACGCACCATCGAGCTCCACCGCAAGTGCAAGAAGACGATGGCAGCTCCACCAAGACCAAGAAGGTGCCCGCTAAGGAGGACGGAATCGGTGGTACCTTCACCATCGCTGCCACTCTCGACCCTAAATAGGAAGGCGCTGCATTGTTGCTTTCTGGCGCTTAACGCCGACGTGTTTGCATGGCAACCGTTCGACATCCCCGTGTTCCTGTGAAAGTAATTGAGCACCACCTAGCTGTGTGTCCTCACGCGCCGCCCGCCAAACGTAAAGTCGAAGGTGCAAAGGAGCGCCAAGAATTCATTACAGAAGAGATCAAGAAGTTGGAAGCAGCAGGCCTTGTCGAGGAGTGCTCCATCCACGTGGTTGGCCAACTCTGTAGTTGTACGCAAGGCAAATGGGAAATGGAGACTTTGTATCGACTTCACCGATGTTAATAAAGCTTGTCCCAAAGACCCATTTCCTTGCCGCACATGACGACCAGATTGTTGACTCCACGGCTGGATGTGATTTGCTTTCATTTCTTGATGCATACTCAGGATATCAATGATCTTCATGGCGTAAGAGGATGAAGAGAAAACCGCATTCATCACCCCATGTGGCACATACTGCTTTGTACGGATGCCTTTTGGGCTAAAGAATGCTGGTTCAACGCTTGCAAGAGTAGTCCATGACGCTTTTGAGCCGCAAATGCACGTAAATGTAGAAGCTTACATGGATGACATAGTGGTCAAAAGCAAGGACAAGGCAACTCCGTTCAAGATTTAGATGAGACATTTGCAAATCTGGCGCAAGATCAACCTCAAGCTCAACCCCGAGAAGTGCGTGTTTGGAGTCCCTTCCGCAAGCTTCTCGGTTCTTCGTGGTCTTAGCGGGAATTGAGGCCAATCCCGACAAGATCAAGGCCATTGAGCAGATTGAAGCACCAAAGCCCAAGGATGTACGAAGACTTGCCGGTTGTGTGGCTGCTCTCAAAGAGGTTTATCTCTAGGTCTGCTGAACGCCTCCGCCATTTTTCAAGATTTTGAAAAGGCAGGTCCAATGAAATGGACTCCCGGCGGAGGTTGCGCAAGCAGACTTGAAGAGGTACCCTCCACTCAATACTTGTCGCACCTAGGCCACAAGAGAAGTTGTTGCTGTATATAGCGGCAACCAATCAAGTGGTTAGTGCTGCGTTAGTAGCGGAAAGGGAGGCGATGATGAGCCGGCAACCAAGGCGATGCATCCATGCGACAAGCTGGGGCTTCACCGACAAGATCCGGTCCCGATAAGGATGGATCATGCAGGATTGCGAGAAGATGCGTAAAGGATGGTGCATCGCACAGTTTATTTTGTCGTTCCCTTCAAGGGGCTAGACTCAAGGTACTGTGTGCGAAATTGCTTTTCGCCTCCTCATGGCCTCGAGAAAGCTGCGCCATTACTTCCAAGCACATGAGATAACCGCCGCCACTCGCTTCTCAAGAAGATATTGCAAAATCCGTAGCAATGTGCAGGATTGTAGAGTGGGCACTAGAACTCTCAAGCTTTGGCCTCAAGTTTGAAAGCACTTCAACTATCCAAAGCAGAGCAATGGCAGAGTTCATAGCAGTAATGGACGCCAATGCAAGATGAAGAAATTCCAGACGAGCATCCCGCCAAGGAAGCAAGCAAAGAGTGGTTGATGTACTTGATGGTGCCTTCTTGCTGTAAGGCGCCGGTGCCGGGCGTGTTGCTCGTCACGCCAATCGGAGAGCACCTCAAGTACATAGTCCAGATGCACTTTCCCAAGGAGCAAGCAACAAACAATACCGCAGAGTATGAAGGTTTGCTTGCCGTCTCGTGGATCTGCAGAGACCTTGGGATCAAGAAACTCATTGTCGGGTGACTGCAGCTTGTCGTCCGCCAAGTGAACAAAGATTATCGTGAGTCCATTGATGGAAGCCTACGTTGATGAAGTGAGAAAGCTAGAAGAGCACTTTGAAGGCCTCGCAAATGGAACATGTTCCAAGCTCGTAATGATATTGCCGATGGCTCGCCAAAGTGCGCCAGACTCTGTTACTGTGGAACCAGGGATTTTGTGCTCAAGCTGACTCAACCGACGTAACGCCATCAACCGGACAGAACAAGAAGAGGAAGTTGATCTCCGTGACTATTTCCGCAGAGCTTCCCGGCCGCCACAGGAAGGTCCCCAAGCTCAACTCCAAAATGCCGAGGAGCAACAGTCTGCTCGACAAGCCCTAGGGTTTGTTTCGCTGAAGCGACGCCCCGACAAGTTTTGCTCGCAAGCTTGCCGGGAACATCAAGCCCGCCGAGCCGCACGTTCTGCCGAGAAGCTGATGTTCCCGCAGCAGCAGATGTGCCTTTAGTCCTTGTTGTCGAAACAAGCTCCAAACATGGGCACAGCAGATTGTCCATTTCCTTCAGACAGAGAACTTCTCAAGAGCAAGAAGAAGCGAAAGAGTAGCCCGGCAGTCAAGTATGTACCAGTTTGTCGACAAAGATGTCAGTATGTAAGAAGACTCAATGGTGTGAAATTGAAGTGTATTCACCGAAGATGGATGAAGATGTTGGCGAGATACATGGAGGCATATGTGGTCACCACATTGGCAAGAGCACTTGCCGCAAAGCTTCCACAAGGTTTCTTCCGCCGACAGCCTCCGTGATGCAACTGCACAAGTAACCAAGTGTGAAGCGCAAGGCCCATTCCAAGCAGATACACCAGCCAGCCAAGCTCTGCACGAATCCCTTTATCCTCGCCATTTTCGGTCCTGGGGCTCGACATCCTCGCCCCTTTCCCCGAAGTTGTCGGGGCTTTGAGTACTTGTACGCTGTAATCGCATAAGTTCACAAAGTGGCCGGAAGTGGAAGCAAGGAGGAAGGTGACAAGACACAAGTAAATAAGTTCTTCAGTCAATTGTTTGCCGCTTTGGAATTCCTAACAGATCATCACCGACAACGCACACAATTCACGAAAGTTGCACCTTCATGCAGACGCCCAAGATCTTGGCGCTAAGGTTCTGTCGCTTCGTTGCTCATCCGAGAAGCAACGGTCAAGCGGAGAGGGCAATGTCTGGCGCTGCGAGGGCTCAAGACCGTAACTTTCAACAGATGCACAAGTGCGGAAGAAACTGGATTGAGGAGCTGCCGGTGGTTCTTGGTCGATCAGACGACGCCAAATCGAGCCACCGCCGACACCTTTCGCCTAGTCTATGGAGCGAGGCAGTTCTCCCACGGAACTCGTGATAATGGTCGCCCGATTACTCGCTATGATGAGCTTGAGCAAGAGCAGCTGCATAAGATGACGACCGCTTCCTCGAGGAGGACCGTCAGCCTTCAGTGCCAGACAGCTGCTCGCTACCAGAAGCTTTGCGCCGCTACCATAGCCGCAGTTAATGCCAAGCTTCGAGGAAGGCGACTGTGTTCTTCGCTGCGCAGTCCGCCAAGAATTCCAACAAGTTGAAGCCAAAGTGGAAGGCCCTTATCGGGTGAAACGAGTCACTAGGCCCGGCGCTGTCCGCTTGAGACCGAAGATGCCATTCCGTGAGCAACTCCTGAACATTGAGCATCTTCGTAAGTTTTACTCATAGGGCGGGTTGCTTGAACCTGTTCCGGGCAACCACCTTTTGTACAAGTCTTGCCGATGTTGCATGTAATCTCTTTGAGCAGCAAAGCGCAGACTCTGCAGCATAAGTAAAGCTCATGTGTTATGCACATTTTGTCAAATACATGATTTCATTATCATTTTTGCATGTGTTATCTAACATCTTGTGCAGCATCCACACCCGACAGCAATAACGAGCCACAAGGCTCCATAACTTTATTTTCTTCTTTCTTTCTCAAAAAGGGAAGGTTCCTCCACCCACAAGTTAGCCCGGGGAAGGAGAAGATAATGTGTGGGCCACCGTGGGCCGCCGAGGAAGTGTCACATTACCGAAGCAAACGACAGAAAAGCTTGTTGCCAAAGTTTGAGCAATCACTTTTAAATTTTCAAGTTATCTTCCTCGAACGATAGTACTTTTTGTATGGAAAACCCAGCGCCAAGGAACTAACTCGTAGCTGGTCGCGCCCTTATTTTGTTTCGAGTCCGCCAACAACTTAAGTGAGCTGCAACCGCTATGCATAAGGTTGTTTGTCGGAGGCGGCACCGCCAAGCAGGTCGCTAACGCTCGCACTCAACGCTATGCAAAGGTGCTCACACGACAAGTTCCCTAAAAGCGAGGGCACAAACATACAAAGGAAGGAATCAAGTAAAGGAAATAACATTGCAATCATTTCCTAAGATAGAGTATATTACAAAATAACTTGTTGCAGATCTAATAAATTGTTCTCCTAAACGTGATCAAGAGCGACAAGGGAAAGATAAAATTATGGCCTAGTTCACGCTGGTCGCCATCAACCCGCTTGATCTTGCCCACTTTGTCCACAATGGGTGCGATAAGGGCTTTGAGCGCCCACATCGGCATCCGGGCGGCAGGGATCCGAGGACGCCGCAAGGTTGAGGCCTGGATTGCGGAAGGCCACCTTCATCAACACCTTCCGAGAGCTCTGCGCAGATCCGCGCTGCTTCTCGCCAGCTGCTTCGGGATCTCTTCCCGAGTCGCTGGAGAGCCGCCACCACGCCTTGAAGAACAGCCTGAGCTTGGCGCTGGGTTGGAGGCGCCGCTTGAGGAGTACCCGAGATCCACCATCCTCACTTCCATCGCCTTTTGTCGATGGCGGCGCAGATCCACAAGACCTCCGCCCAAAGGCATCACGCTCTTCTCAAGGTGTTCGGGCGGTCGTGGCACTCTGCCGCCAGCCTCGCTGGCCTTGATCGCTCCAACAGGTGCCACCTCCTCCCGCCTCCTGGCGCCGGCCTCAAAGATCTCGTGCAGATCGTGCAGGTCGGCCTTCACTCAAGATCTGCCTTGGAGTCCTTGGCGGCATTGAGCTCTTGATCCTTTCAACAGACGGCTTTGCAACTCCGCCAAGAGTGTAGGCGCCCTTCGCAAGGCCGTGTTTCAACAGCAAGCCTCCGCCGCCTTCTAGAGGTTGGCTCACCAAGCGCGCACCTTCTGCCTCCAACCCTTTCTTGGTGACCTCGCAACTACAACAACAGCTTTTTGTTTCCTTGAGGGCTCCGCCAATTGATTGCTTCGGCTGCAAGCTCTTCCTCATAGCTGTCGAGGTTGATCTTCAGCTGCGCCAACTCGCTTTCTTGGCGCAGATAGCTTCTCGCGCAAGAAGCCGCTGCTGCTCCTCGACCTCAGCCTTCTCAAGGATGAAGGTTAGGCGCTTTCAAGAAGTCGCCTCCCGCCTCCCTCTGCTACGCCCGAGAGCTTATTGGTTGGCGCCTGCAGCTCTTCTTTCGCTTTCCATGTTCGCCCCGCCTCGTGACAAGCGCCTCGACTCCAACTTGGCTTGCCGGGCGCTGAGAGACGACAAATAGCTTTTTCAAGCAGCTAAGCTCCGGACTCGGCCGGGCCGCTGCGCCATAGGCCAACCAGCGACAGCCCGGAGGAGGCGAGCAACTTTCGTCAAAGGTCTCCTCGACCGCACTCCGAGCTCAACGCCTGTGGAGCTTGATGAAGACGCCGCCACCGCCTTCAGATAGGCGCTGGTGGGTTTCGAGCTCGACAACTGCATCGATGGCGGAGGGATCGGCGGTCGGTGCAGCGCCTGGGCGCCTCTTGGCCTCGTGGTCGCAAGACGATCGCTGACCTCGCCAGCCTTTTGCGGGCGGCAGCCTTGGCGGCCTCCGCCGTGCGACCCATCAGCGCCACTTCTTCCTCCATGGTGGCGATGTCATCAAGGCGCTGCCCTCCTCGCCGGGCGACTTCGGCCTCCCATCGGCTCATGCGATGGATCTCGACGACTCAAAAAAGAAAGAAATACCAAGCAAATGTTCGAAAAGAAGAACAAGAACCTGTGGGAAATTGTCACGCAAGAGGATTACCTGCAATGGGATCTCGCAGCCATGGTCTCGACCACCGGAGGATCACTGGTGATGTCCTTGGCGGAGAAGTCTCCCTTGCCGGAGAGCGCCCTCGCCGGAGAATTCTCCTCGGGCGCGAAGTCAAGCAGTATGAATTTCGGAGCGCTTCCGGCACTCCCGATGAGGCTGCTCGCTTCCTACACAAATCAACAAGTCGATATCAGCAAAGAAGGAGCACCCATGCACACCTAACCGTAAGAAGTAAACCCATATACTTACGCTGGGGTCAGGCCGGGGCTGCTTTGAGGAAGGGTTGCTGGTCCGCAAGGGGTCTCAGACTACCTCTGCTGCTACTGGGGATCGCTCGATGACAACCACCGGGTCTTGGCTCTTCGACGCCTTCGACCAAATACCGAAAAGGAAAGAGTTCAGAGTGAAGCAAATCAGATACAAGACAAAACAACCAAATTGAAGAAATACAAGCACAACATAGAAGCTTATTCTTCTTTCTTTCCTCGCTGAGCAGAAAGCGGATGATCAAATTCTCCCGGTCCCGGTGCGCAAGGGGCGGAGGAGTAGTTTCTTGACCGCTGGCGGGGTGGCAGCGGTGGCTCGAGAAGATCCCGCCGGGCCATGTAGCGCGGTGTGGTGCTCCTGCTGCAACAAGTGCTTGCCGTGGTGGAGCGCTGGCCACGCGGCCAGCGGCTGTGGGTCTGCTCGCCGCCTGCCGCTTCCCTGCCTTATGGAGACGCTTCTGGTGGAGCTGTGGGCTCCGCCACGGCAAGCTACTTGAAGGTGTGGAGGAGGCGCTTGGCAGACCTGCGTCACGCTTCAACTTCGGCTCGGCCTGCTCCTCCTCGCCAAGCAAGCTTCTCGACGGCAAGGCTTGCCGCCTGCCTCTCGCTTCCTCCACAAGAACTAAATTGCCAATGGGTAGAAGCCGCCACGCCTCCACCGTGGCGTATGGCGCGCTGATCTCTAATCGGTCGGTGTCGCTGGTGAGCTACTTCGCCGTCTGGCGCGGATCGGCACTTCTTCCAAGCTATCAAGAATCGCCGACAACGCCGTCCCGCAGTTTCTTGCCAGTTGAACGATCCTATGCGAATCGCACAAGGGCATCATGGCGCCGGATGCGCGTCGAGCCAAGAGTTGTTGCATTACCGGTGTGACGCCGATTCAATCGCACACTAATCATGCACGCAAAGGTGTACCATCAAGATCAAGGACTCACGGAAGATATCACAACACAACTCTACAAATAAAATAAGTCATACAAGCATCATAATACAAGCCGGGCCTCGAGGGCTCGAATACAAGTGCTCGATCATAGATGAGTCAGCCGAAGCAACAATATCTGAGTACGTGACATAAGTTAAACAAGTTTGCCTTAAGAAGGCTAGCACAAACCGGGATACAGATCGAAGAGGAGCAGGCCTCTCGCCTCGATCCTCCTAGCTACTCCTGGTCGCCGCCGCTGGCTGCACGTAGTAGTAGGCACCTCCGCAGTAGTAGTCGCTATCAGCCGGGTGCCTCGCCCCGGCTCCATAGTCTGGTTGCAGCAATCGAGTAGAGGAAAGGGGAAAAGGGGGAACAAGGCAACCGTGAGTACTCATCCAAAGTACTCGAAGCAAGGAGCTACACTACATATGCATGGATATATGTGTAAAGGGCCATATCGCTGGACCGAATCGCGTAATGCCGTAATAAGAGGGGGTAGTTAGTCTTAACGAAGACTACGCTTCGTCACCGTCTTGCAACAGTAGAAGAGGGCAATCAAGTCCTCCGTAACATCACAGTAGCAATATCCTACCCGCCATCCCTCCTCATATCCCTGAGAGAGAGCGACCACCGGGTTGTATCCGCACTTGGAAGGTGTGTTTTTATCAAGTATCCGGTTCTAGTTGTCATAAGCTCAAGGTACAACTCCAAGTCGCCCCTGCTATCAAGATCACGGCTTATCCAAATAGATTAATCACTGTGGGTGCACCATCTTACCCAAAGACGCTGATCCCATTTGGCCTGACACACTTTCCTCGGGTCATGCCCGGCCATGAAGATCTACACGCCGCAGCCCCACCTAGGCACAACAGAGAGGCCAACACGCCGTTCAAACTTAAGCACGCAGGGGTCCGGGCCCATCGCTCGAAAGCACACTGCGACGTTACAGGGCGGCCGGAAGCGTACTCCAGCCTAATGGCGCTCCAGCCCAATCCGCGCTACCATTCTGTCCAGCCGACGTTCAAGTGCTTCGCTGATATACCACGACGCTGGATACCCATAACTACTCCCGCAGAGATGGTTAGTGCGATAAGCTCAGAGCCAACTCAGATCAAATACCAAGACCTCAAGTAAGCTGTTAGCAGCAACCGCTGAACGCCGAATAGGCCAGCCCACCTCTCTCCTAGGCGGTCTCAACTCCGCCTGTCAGCCCGCCTCAAGATCCACTCTGGGTGCTCCATCACCGACCCGACTTTTAGTCTCCACATGTATCATGTATAAGATATAGATATACCCGTGATCACTTCCCGAGTGATCACAGCCCCATAGTATAGCAAGGCATTTGACAAGAATGTTGGGCCACGATGAGTACTAGCATCCTATACTAAACATTTAGGATTGCGTAAAGTAACAATGTATAATAAGGACAAAGTTATGCAAAGGAAGATAGGAGTATCTCGAAGTAGTAATATGCTACACTACTCTAATGCAAGCAAAGATAGAAGAGTAGAGCTATCCTCGGTGATCAAGGGGCTTGCCTCGGTTGCTCGGCAAGTGAGAGGGTCGTTATGTAACATCCCAAATTTTCAATTTGGAATGTTATACATTAGGTCATCATGCATATCATATTTTCTCGATTTTTCCGATCCTAGAAAATTTCACGCAACTCAAGGACCCTGAGAGAGTTGGAAGTTTCATTATTTTCATATTTGGGATTTCAAATAGGATCATTTGGATTTATTTAAATTATCTTCATAAAGTTTTCCTATAAAAAATTAAGAGAGGGAATAATATGACTTTCCCAACATTTAGGAAAAATGAAGATTTTATAAATAAATCAAATTTGGTTTTTGAAGATTTATTTTGCTTAGGCAAAATGAGCATTTTAAAAAAATGCATGTTTGCCGCTTTTAAAGTTCATTTTGTTCGACTCCATTTTAGGAGTCGGGAAAATTATTTTATTAAAATCGGAGTTCGCTTGGTATTTTTTTAATTGCTTGGTTTTGTTTTTAAAAAAATCACGCCTCTGGCCAAGGCCCACTGCCCAACACAAGCCTGCCCAAGACCTGCCCGCCTCCTCCTTTCTCACAAGACGCCTCAAGGCTGGAGACCCCACACAAGACGCCAGTCAGCCTCGAGTCCGCCCCGACCCCCTGGCCCTCCCCAAGGCGCCCACCACCACCCCCCTCTAAATACGCCGCCTCGCCTCTCTCTCTCATCCCGCCACCTACGCCTCCTGGCCGAGCCTGGCCACGCTTAAGGACGCCGACCTGACTGTCAGCTGACGCCGAGCCTCACGCCTCGCCGCCTCTCCCGACTCTCACGACCGAGCTCCCACTGAGCCTCACGCCATGGCCTCCCGAGGTAGGCCGCCACGCCCCGCCTGATCGGCTTTTTTTCCGATCCGTTTTTAAAAAAAGAGATGTTGGTTTTATTTTTAACCCTTGGTTTTATTTTTTTCTTTTAATCTAACGCTCACCGAACCGCTCGCTTCAATGAATGTGTTCGTTGATTAGTTCTGTTAACGAACGTCTGCTATTTAATCCGCTCGCGCTTTTTTTTAATCGGATTTAATCCGCTATTTTTCCGATTCGATTCGATCCGATTTTCAAATCTGTTTTATTTCTTGCTCGCTTATCGAATCAGTGATTCATTCGCTGGAGTTTCGTTATTTAAACCGCCGCTCCGACTAACCTACTTGCTACAGAGTTTTGCTACTGTAAAATTTTGACCTAGTTTCAGATTGCTAAACCGAAGTCGTTTCTCGAAGTTTGGACTTTCGTTTTATTTGATTCGATTATTTTGCAACTGTGGTTCTTAAGTTGAACTATCTCGTTAGATCTTTATTCGAGATTTCCGCATTAGATGAGTACTTATTGTATGCTTGTTGTTTGTCTCATGCTAGATCACCCGAGTGCGCCGCTTGTTACTTCAATCTCTAGGTCTCATGGATCATCGCTAGAAGGCAAGTAACACTTGATCATACCTTTCTACTACCCAGCTTTTATGCATTAGATCAAACCTCAAACACTTGCATGTTTAGGATCTAATTAAATTGTGGGATTGGGAAGTAGATTGAGGTAGTACCTTACACCTGTTTTACTTATGAAACCTTGGGAGTTACTTCACGTTGCTTATTGTGCCATGCTATGCTAGTAGACGTGGATTGGGTGAGTGAATATCCATGATGATGTGAGATTGTTAATTAATGGTTTATCTAAGGTGGCAACCTAAACACACATCTGGGTGGATTGAGGCACCTGGTTTCCATCAGACTTGCCTCAGATTTCTTCTGGACCGCCACCCTGTGCTCTAAGGGATCATAAGATTATTCAAACCGAAACTTCCGTGGTGCAGCCACAAGCCAATTATGGGCTCGCGAGTTGACTAAGTTGTGCGAACTCACGGGTAGGCTAGCTGATGTAGGGGATGTAGGTTGGTACTGGCTCCACCATTACGTAAGGTGCTAGCGCTTCGAAAGACTATGTCTTGGCCATCCGCTTTCAAACACCATGTAGTGCGAGAACCAAGCGGAGGCGATCGAGTCTTGGGGGAAAAGTGCGTAAACCTCTCGCAGAGTGTATAAACTAATCATGATTAGCCGGTCCCCTGCTATGGACGCTTTGAGTATCCGTAATTGAATATCATGTGAATCTCAACATGTTACTTCTAATAAAAGTTATTGGGTTTTGATGAGTACTTTTAATTGGGATTGAGGATGTCACAACCATTCTCAATGTTTAACAACCACCATGATAGTTAAATAAAATTATTCCTTTGATGTAGGGAAAAATCAGCTTTATGCAATGTAACCATAGAGCCTTACCACCAGCCAAATATGCATGTAGTATAGGCTTATTCCTTCATTGTTTTATGTGTTACATTGCCAAAGATATTCCATGTGTCGAATTGCTGGCTGCAACTTTCACGCTGTGCACTTTTTCGCATTTACATAGTAAGGTGTTAGGTCGTGGTTCTATACTCAGTGATGCCGATGGAGTTGATGGACTCGCTTATCTTCCAAGCCTTCCGCTGTTATTATTAGATGGCCTTAAGCCATATTATTGTATTAAGTCCCTTGTGGACAACGTATAATAAGTGTGTGATTGCTACTCGCTATAAATCCTTCGGCACTCGTGGTGGTGTCAAGATTATCGATCCAGGATGACACCGAGCACAGAGACTTGATCCATTCTGGTCCTGGTCGCCACGAGAATGGTATCATGAGCACACGATCGAGAGGACACCCACCACTAAGTTAAAGCCATAGATCACTACTCTTCCCATTTTCTAACTCCTCATCTTTTCTACTCTTTAGGATGATTTGACGCGAAGATCAAGTACACCCAACCGGATGAAGGCACACCTTTTGATTTCACTTGAAGGAAGTTACCAAGCACCGAACATTGACTACCAAGCTTCACCGGACTTTCAACGCCCACTCACTCAAGAGGAGCGCTGAAGATTCACGCCACGCTCCAGAAGGACATTCGCCCCAATCACCAAGCCTATAGATAGTGTTTTTAGTGCACCCACTTGAGTCTGGAAAGAGCATGGCAGCTCACATCACCATGGGACGATTGGAGAAGTTTATCAAGAAGACCTCAAGGACACCATCTACCAGATTTAGGACGCCGAGATGACAACTGGACGCTTGTCAACACCAAGAAGGATAGATCCATTGCAGCTTTCATCCAGAGTTAAATCAAAGACATTCGACGCCAGAGAACCAAATGTGCAATGATATGTTGAGTTGCGTAAGACAAAGGGAAGGATCATCGAACCGAAGGAGAACTAAAGACTACACGCAAGGACTATATGGACGAGATCGTAGCTCGCAAGACACAATAACGATCTTAAGTACGTAGATCAAGAACTCAAGAAGAAGTTGGCACTCAGAATGAAGACCAAGATGTCGATTACCCAAGCGACTACATCAACATCGACGACACCGATTCGGATCCAAGTGAACCCGACTTTGAAGACGGT
Organism: Aegilops longissima; assembly: GCA_021605205.1. NCBI lineage: Eukaryota > Viridiplantae > Streptophyta > Magnoliopsida > Poales > Poaceae > Aegilops > Aegilops longissima. The sequence goes on along the minus strand of JAHIAM010000167.1, from coordinate 10,181 downwards.
CGAGAGTACATCATGGAGTCTTCCACCGTTCAAATTAGTAGAAGTCCCCACATATTAGTAGTATTTCCTCCATGTAAACATTGTAGTACACGACTTTTTATGATAGTTAGATCGATGTAAGCCCTTGTTTGATTGAATGAAGTGATTTTGTGCATTTGCTCATGTGCATTTGGGTAGTGATTTCTTAGACCTCATCCTATTCTAAATTTCTTCTTTTCTAAACCCATCGATGCCTCCGAGACGCCGATTCTCGGATTCGCTTCTTCCGCCAGAGATCACCCAATTGATCCAAGAAGTATCACCCCGATTCAAACATTGGTGCGTAACTGTGGCAACAACAACAACAACAACACCACCACCACCACCGCTCAAGGATCATCCGACTCTGCTTTCTTAGATCAACCCACGGTGTATTCCAAAGAGCACCGAGCCGATTGTAGCAGTATGACTGGCCCGCAAGATAGGAAGGAGCTGACCACGCAGGATGCATGATGGTGAAAGAGTGAAGTTTGCAAGACATCAGCTTGAAGGACCCGCAAAGAAGATGGTGGGAGAATTTCACAGCCCACTTACCCGTAGACACTGCCACATGGGATCAATTTCAGAAGTTTTCCAGACCGCCCATGTTTCAAATAGGAGCTATGGCTATGAAGAAGCGTGAGTTTCAAGAACTTACGCCAAGGAGGAAGGATCATGCACAAGACGGATGACTTTAGCAAATTAGCACGTTATGCCCTGTGATGACGCTACATGTGACGCAGCTAAACAGAGAAGTTTCTAGAAGGACCGAATGATGAGTTCAAGATGCCGCTGATGGTAGCAAGCCTCAACAACTACCAGAGTTGGTAGACCGAGCCCTCATGATTGAAGGAAAGCAGCAGAATTGAGAACTGCAAGCGAAGTATGGACAAGGGAAGTATAACTCGAGCTCAAGCAGGAACCACGTTATACCCTAAATCAGGAATTCAGTTTCAAAGATACCCATGGAGGAGGAAATTGCGACAACCATAATGGCACCAAGAATGGGAACGGGAATGGAGGAAGCAACGGATGAATCGCACCAACCCGGCAACACCATCCAAGGTAGACTTGAGTCACATTACTTGCTTTAAGTGCCGCAAGATCGGCATTATGCAAATGACTCGCCCGTATGGCCGTAATGGAAATGGCAATGGAAGCTCGAAAGAAGCCCAACCCTTTCAACAGGGGATGTGAACCACATTGATGTGGAGGAGGTTGAAGATCAGCCCGATGCAAGAATCGTAAGTTTTTTGTTGTTTACCGCAGCTTGTTCTTTTTCGACATCGTGCATCGATTCATACATATCAAGGGATTTGTGGATAAGTACAAGTTATCAGACCCAAGCCCTTAGGTCACCCATGCTAGTAACCTCACCCGAGCAAAGTACATGGCTAGTAAATGGTGTGATCGACCGCCACTAAGGATTGGACACTATGTTTTCCCTCACCTATTAGTTCGAATCCCAAGGATTGGATGATATATAGGAATGGATTGGTTATCAAAGTATGGAGGAAACATAGATTGCACCACAAGGTCAATTTTGCTCACCACACCGTAAGGAAGAAGGATTATATGTATCACTAAGACGAGCCGAGGAGAGCACAAGTTAATTGCTTATCAGAGTGGTACAGAAGAAGTACCGGTGGTGAAGGATTATCCCGATGTATTTCCTAAGAATTGCCGTGAATGCCCCCGATAGAGACATTGAGTTTTTGATCGAGCTGCTGCCGTGAACAGTCTGACATCGGGCTTAATCAGACAGATGCCCGCACAAGATTTGGCGGAAATTAAGAAGCAGATTAAGGAACTAATGGATAAAGGTTTTATACGCCCAAGTTCTTCACCTTGGGGATCACCCGCTTTGTTAGTAGAGAAGAAGGATGGATCTTTGAGAATGGTTGTTGATTATCGTGGATTGAATGAAGTAACAATCAAGAACAAGTACCACTACCTATGATAAATGATCTGCTTGATCGCTTGCAAGGAGCCAGTGTTTTCCAAGATCGACTTATGCATCGTGGTACCATCATTGAAGATTCGGGAGCAGTGACATACCCAAGACAGATTTACTACTTAGATATGGATCAGATGAGTATACCGTTATGTCATTTGATCGACTAACGCACCAGCCTATTTCATGAACCTGATGAACAAAGTGTTTATGGAGTTTTGGATAAGTTCGCCGTGGTGTTCATTGATGACATTTTGATTTTCTCAAAGAATGAAGAGGAACACAAGGAACATTTATGTATTGGTTTTGAGAAACCGAGGGAACACCGCTTGTATGCCAAGTTCAAAGAAATGTGAGTTTTGGCTAAAGGAAGTTGGATTTCTGACATGTTATATCCGGAGAAGGGATAGCAAATGACCCCACAAAAGTTGAGACCGAACTAAATGGGAAGCACCAACGACAGCTGGAGAGATTCGAGTTTCCTTTGACTCGCAGGATACTACCAAGATTCATTGAGAATTTCTCAAGGATTGCAAAGCCTATGACTGAATTGTTGAAGAAGGAAAACAAATTCATATGGACCGAGGACTGTGAGGCAAGTTTTCAGGAGTTGAAGAAAAGATTGGTTACCTCACCAGTTTTGATATTGCCGATCGTATCAAGGATTATGAGGTGTATTGCACGCTCACGCCGAGGACTTGGAGCCGTGCTTATGCAGTGAAGGAAGAGTTGTTTCAGATGCTTCACTTATTAAACTTAAGCCCCATGAGTTGAATTATGCCACTCATGATTTGGAGTTAGCAGCCAGTTGTGCATGCCCTCAAGACGGGAGACATTTTCTCATTGGAAATCATTGTGAAGTATATAACGATCACAAGAGTTTGAAGTACATCTTCACACGTATGAATTGAATCTCGCATAAAGGAGATGGTTAGAACTTATCAAGGATTATGATATGAGATTGCATTATCACCCTAAAGGCTAATGTCAGAGTCGACGATTGAGCCGTAAGAGCCACGCCAATACCCTAATGATGGGAGGAATACCCAATGAGTTAGCCGAGGACCTTCGAGAACTAAGTTTGGAAATAGTTCCAGAGGCTATGTAGCAGATTGGAGATTCAATTTATAATCGATGGACAAAATCGAGAAGCCCAAAAGGCGATAAGGAAGTTGCTCTATAAAGGAGAAATTGAGCAAAGGAAAAGCTAAAGGATTTCGTGAGGATGAGCACGATACCCTATGGTTTGAAGACCGTGTTTATGTGCCCAATGAACCGTAAATCGTGAAGTTGATTTTACAAGAAGCCCATGATTCACCCTATTCGATTCACCCAGAAATACCAAGATGTATTTGGATTTGAAGAATATTTTCCGTGGACCGAATGAAGAAGGATATTATGAGTATGTAGCAATTATGCACGTATGTCGAAAGTAAAGGCAGAGCATCGTGGTTGCAGGATTGTTACAACCATTGCCGATACCGAATGGAAGTGGATAAACTAGGCATGGATTTCATCACAAGTTTGCCAAAGACTGCTCAGATATGACTCGATTTGGGTTATAGTCGATCGCTTGACAAAGGTAGCTCATTTCATTCCAACCAAGACTACCTATAGCAAAGGTTAAGTTGGCAAAGATATACATGACCGTAATTGTGTGCTTACACGGAGTTCCGAGGAGCATCGACGGATAGAGGAACCCGCTTTACCTCGAATTTTGGAACCAGCCAGCACGTAAACATTGGGAACCAGATCGAATTCAAGATGCTTTCCACCCACGTAATCGATGGATGACCGAGAGAGTCAATCAGATTTTGGAGGACATGCCGAGAGCTTGTGCACTAGATTATGGATCTAGTTGGGATGATAATTTGCCAGATGCAGAATTTTCCACAACAACAAAGCTACTAAACCAGCTTAAAGATGGCACCTTTCGAGGCTCAGATGGAAGAAGGTGCAAGACACCGTTGTCATGGGACTAAACCGAGATCGCCGCTTGTTTGGACCAGATTTGATTAAGGAGTCCGAACAAAAGTTGTTGATCGAGATGTGCTCAAGGTAGCCTAACCTGCACTAAAAGAGCTATGCCGATTCAAAGCGCAGCGTTTATTGAGTATGAGGTTGGAGACAGAGTATATCTCAGAGTATCCCCGCCGAGGAGTTAAGCGCTTTGGAGTGAAAGGAAAGTTAGCACCCTGCTTCGTTGGACCAGATAAGATTTTGCAACGCATGGGAGAAGTTATGATAAGTTGGAATTGCCAAGGACTGTCAGAGTTCATGATGTATTCCATGTTTCTTAGCTTGAAGAAATGTCACCCCGAGATAGCAGAGGTACCGCTAAGAGACACAAAGGCTACACCGAAGCAATTCAGTTGAAGGATGACTTGACATATGAGGAAAACTGTTAAGATTCTCGATTATGCCAAGAGAGTTACCCGCAGAAAGTTATCAAGTTTTGCAAAGTTCAAGGAGCCACCACACCGAGGATGAAGCCACCGAAAGAGAGGAAGTTTTACTCAAGGACCACCTCACCTATTTTCTAGTTAACCCAATCTCGAGGGCTAGATTCATCTTATAGGGTTTGTAACATCCCAAATTTTCAATTTGGAATGTTATACATTAGGTCATCATGCATATCATATTTTCTCGCATTTTTCCGATCCTAGAAAATTTCACGCAACTCAAGGACCCTCGGAGAGAGTTGGAAGTTTCATTATTTTCATATTTGGGATTTCTCAATAGATCATTTGATTTATTTAAATTATCTTCATAAAGTTTTCCTATAAAAAATTAAGAGAGGGAATAATATGACTTTCCCAACATTTAGGAAAATGAAGATTTTATAAATAAATCAAATTTGGTTTTGAAGATTTATTTTGCTTAGGCAAAATGAGCATTTAAAAAAATATGCATGTTTGCCGCTTTTAAAGTTCATTTTGTTCACCTCATTTTTAGGAGTCGGAGAAAATTATTTTATTAAAATCGGAGTTCGCTTTGGTATTTTTTTTTAATTGCTTGGTTTAGTTTTTTTAAAAACGCCGCTTCGGGCTAAGGCCCACTGCCCACCACCAGCTACTCCCCGGACCCGCCTCCTCCTCTCCTCACACAGACGCCTATGGGAGCGCCCACACGACGCCACACCTCCGGAGTCCGCCCAATCTCCTTCTCTTTCCCCTGGCGCCACCACCACCTCTTAAATACCGCCACTTCTCTCATCCTGGCCACCCCACTCTAAGCCTGGCCTGGCCATTGCTAAGGACGCCATTGGCCGATTTGCCGACGCTGAGCTCCCGCCTCACTGCTACTCCCGACTCTCGTGATTCTCCTCAGATCGGAGTTCTGGCTGAGCCCTGGCCAAGGGCTCTTCGAGGTAGCCACGCCTGGCCTGATTCGGTTTTTTTTTCCGATCCGTTTTTTTAAAAAAGAGATGTTCGGTTTTTTAAAAAACCCTAGATGGTTTTATTTTTTTGGTTTTCTTAATTAACTAACGCTCACCGAACCGCTCGCTTCAATGAATGTGTTCGCTGGATTAGTTCTGTTAATGAACGTCTGCTATTTAATCCGCTCGCTGCTTTTTTAATCGGATTTAATCCGCTATTTTTCCGATTCGATTCGATCCGATTTTCAGATCTGTTTTATTTCTTGCTCGCTTATCTAATCAGTGATTCAAGCTACCGAGTTTCATATTAAACCGCCGCTCGGACTAACCTACTTACACATAGTTTTGCTACTTTAAAATTTTGACCTAGTTTCAGATTTGCTAAACCGAGTCGCTCTTCTCAAGTTTCACTTTCGATGCTTTATTTGATTCGATTATTTTTGCAACTGTGGTTCTTAAGATGAACTATCTGTTAGATCTTTTATTCGAGATTTCCGCATTAGATGAGTACTTATTGTATGCTTGTTGTTTGTCTCGCTGTAGATCACCCGTGAGTGCGCCGCTTGTTACTTCAATCTCTAGGTCTCATGGATCATCAAAGGCAAGTAACACTTGATCATACCTTTCTACTACCCAGCTTTTTATGCATTAGATCAAACCTCAAACACTTGCATGTTTAGGATCTAATTATATTGTGGGATTGGGAAGTAGATTTGAGGTAGTACCTATTACCTGCTTTTACTTATGAAACCTTGGGAGTTACTTCTACGTTTTCTTATTGTGCCATGCTATGCTAGTAGACGGATTGGGTGAGTGAATATCCATGACAGATGTGAGATTGTTAATTAATGGTTTATCTAAGGTGGCAACCTAAACACACATCCGGGTGGATTGAGGCACCTGGTTTCCATCAGACTTGCCTCAGATTTCTTCTGACCGCCACCTGTGCTCTAAGGGATCATAAGATTATTCAAACCGAAACTTCCGTGCAGCCACAAGCCAATTATGGGCTCGCGAGTTGACTAAGTTGTGCGAACTCTACGGTAGGCTAGCTGATGTAGGGGATGTAGGTTGGTATGGTCTACCCATGTAAGGTGCTAGCGCTCGAAAGACTATGTCTCGGCCATCCGCTTTCAAACACCATGTAAAAGCGAGAACCAAGCGAGGCGATCGAGTCTTGTGGGAAAAGTGCGAAACCTCAGCAGAGTGTATAAACTAATCATGATTAGCCGTGTCCCCTGTTATGGACGCTTTTGAGTATCCGTAATTAAATATCATGTGAATCTCAACATGTTACTTCTAATAAAAGTTATTGGGTTTTGATGAGTACTTTTAATTGGGATTGAGGATGTCACAACCATTCTCAATGTTTAACAACCACCATGATAGTTAAATAAAATTATTCCTTTGATGTAGGGAAAATCAGCTTTATGCAATGTAAACCATAGAGCCTTACCACCAGCCAAATATGCATGTAGTATAGGCTTATTCCTTCATTGTTTTATGTGTTACATTGCCAAAGATATTCCATGTGTCGACCTGCTGGCTGCAACTTTCACGCTGCGCACTTTTCTACGCATTTAGTAAGGTGTTAGGTCGTGGTTCTATACTCATGATGCCGGCTGGAGTTGATGGACTCGCTTATCTTCCAAGCCTTCCGCTGTTATTATTAGATGGCCTTTAGCCATATTATTGTATTAAGTCCCTTGTGGACAACGATGTAATAAGTGTGTGATTGCTACTCGCTATAAATCCTTCAAGTAACGTCGTGGTGTCAAGATTATCGATCCATGGATGACACCGAGCACGTAGACTTGATCAATTCGGGTCTGGTCGTTACATCGCCAACACCGTAGTCGAATCGGCCAAGAAGAAGGCTGGGCTTGTCTCTCAGAAGTCTACCTGAGAGAAGAGGGGGAAGAAATAATGAATACCAAGTAAACAGATGCATATCGATGCATGACATGTCAAGAAGCGGATGTTAGGCGTGTCTCTAACGTGGTATGAGGTGGTACTGGTTATAAACATCCGAAAGTATTCTGTTTCGTGGTTTTCTATGTAGGAGCCGGAGGGGAAAGTTGCAGGTTTGATAGGTTAGGTGGCATGGCGACGAACGGACCGCGATCCGGATTCGGCTCTCGCCGCTCGAAAGTAACTTCATGTTGAAAATATTTTAACCGGAAGTTACGGTTAAAAGATATGATTTTCTAAAGATTTTATTAATTTCGAATTTAATTAATTAATTAATTAATTCAAAAATGTATTTATGACGCAAGCATGACGCCATGCCGACGCCAACAATCAACAGGGTTGACTAGGTCAACCTCGACATGTGGGTCCCGTCATTACATTGCTTAACTAATTAACCTAGCTTAGTTTAATTAACAATAGTTAATTAGGTTAATTAGTCATTAGGTTAATTAATCAGATTAATTAAATTAATTACTTAATTAATTAATTAACTAATTAATTAATTTTATTCACTATTATTTTTATTAATTATATTTATTCAAATTATTTTTCCTTTTTCTTTTATTAAAAAACGTCTGGGGTGGGGGCCCCATGTCATAGTCGTGGGTGTTTTGTCCATTTCATTGACCGAGTCATCAGAGGCGGGCGGAGGGGGCCCCGGCCCACTCACCAAGGCTCAAAGCGTGGGTTCGGTCGGCCACACGCCGTCGGCGGGCTGTAGCCCCTGGGCGGCCTGCAAGGCGGAGGGGGGGCGACCTCGCCGGACTTCGCCTTCGGCAAGGGCGCGGCCAAGGTGCTGGCTCGAAGCGAGGAGGACTCAAGGCCCATCGGTGGCATCACGGATCAAGCCGGGAACGGGCTGGCGAGAGCGGCGGAGGCGGCGGTAGGGTTCTGCCCGCTCAAACGCCACGGGGCCGGAGGGGAACTTGCGCCTGGCGCGAGCACCACGGGCTCGGCCTCTGGTCCATTTGGTCACTGGGGCGCCAAGCACGAGATCCGCGACGGAGGGACGCTCAGGCGACGGCCTGCCGCCGCGGCTCGGCGAGGAGGAGGAGAGGGAGGCCAGTGAGCACGCCTCCGTCTGTGGCGGGGAAGGGAGAGGGAGGGCTGGGCGTGTGGGGAAGTGAGCCACGACGGGAGGCGGGCGACGCTCGAGGGGGGACGAGGGGAGAGCGGGGTCGAGGGGAGAGCTCACGAGGGGGGCGCAGGGTCTCTGAAAGTTGCCTGGGCGGTCGGGTCGACCGGTGAGGAGGAGGGCGGGAGGCGGCCGTCCGACGACGGATCCGGCGATGAGGTGGGTGGAGGTCGACTCGGGCGGCCCGAGGCGAAGGGAGGAGCGGGCGCCAGCGGGCCGGGCCGGGGAGGAGGGGAGGAGGTGAGGTCGGGCGCCGGGTCGCCGGCCGAGGGGGGCGACGGATCGCCGGTGCCGATCCGGATCGGGAAAGTGGAGGGAGGGAGGGGATCGGGGAATGGGTGCGCTAGGGTTTCCGCCGCCGGGGATAAGGAGTGAGGGGTTGGCTCGGCTGGGTGGCCTACCTGGGCTGGGGCTTGGCCTGGGCTGGGCCGGGTTTTCTCCCTCCCCATTTTTGTTTTCTTTTGTCTTTTCTATTTTTTTCATTCTTTCTTTTCTGCTTTATTTTATTTAGTCTATCTAGATACTTTATAAAATGTGTGCACCCCACCATAATTAATCTTGGTAATTTTTGACAACCCCTAACATTTTAGTTTTAATTTTGAAAACTTTTATTGTTTGCCTATGTTTTCAATTTGAATTTGAACCGGGTTCAATCAACGTGAGTTTAGTCACAAGAATCGAGGTGACGTGGCATCATTAGCGTGGATTACCGTAGCTTAATTATCCGGTGTTACAAATCTCTCCATTACAAGAAATCTCGCCCCGAGATTTAGGAGGTAGAAGGAAAGAGTGCAGGGTATTCATCTCAAGACGCATCCTCGCTCCTGTGTGGCTTCGCCCTCGTGAGTGATTCGACCATCGGACTTTGAGGAACTTGATCGCCTTCCGACGCGTAAAGCGGCGCTCCAGCTTGGTCGAGAATGCGGACCGGATGCTCTTTATAGGAGAGGTCCTGTTGCACCGAGCACTTCATGGTCCATCGCCGGATTGGGTCCTTGAAGCAATTGCCGGAGTTGTGACATCGGAACACATCGTGAACCTAAGAAAGGTTCTGACGAAGCTCCAGCTTGATATGCCACTTTTCCACGCCTTTCCGTAGTGTGAATGGGCCAATATAGCGAGGAGCTAGCTTGCCCTTGATCCCAAAGCGGTGAGCACCTTCATTGGTGTAACGCCAAGATAGGCCTTTTCGCCAAAGTTGATAGACCATGTCCTTGTGATGACGGTCATAATTACTTTGTGACGTGATCCAGCAGTCTTTGAGATTCTCGCGAATAATGCGGACTTGTTCTTCGGCATGTTGGATAATATCCGACCAAGAGTGGACGCCCTCAGCTTCACGACAGTTCAGATGGGTTCGCACTTTCGCCCATATAACACTTTGAAGGGGGCCATCTTGCACTAGCTTGATAGCTATTATTATAAGAGAACTCAGATACGGGAGAGATTCCTCCCATTTCGTCAAGGAACACACAAGCTCAAGCATGTCTTCGAGAATTTGCTGACACGCTCAACTTGTTCCTTGTGATCATGCGGATGAAACGCAAGATCGAAAGATAAATGAGTCCCCATAGCTTCTTGAAAACTTGCCCGTAATCTTGAAGTGAATAAGTCTCCACGGTCCGAATCGATAACCAATGGAATACCGTGAAGTGAAACAATTTCGACATATAGAGAGTTGCAAGCTGAGTAGCAAGTGATCGCTTTTTCGACCGCCGTAAAAT
>JAHIAM010000166.1:0-32979 GCA_021605205.1 Aegilops longissima | reverse complement strand
GACTCTTTTTCGATTGACTCTTGTGGGATCTAAAACCCCTAATCTTTGGGGACGGGAAGGCGCGGACAGATTAATCCGGCTCCCTTTGCTTAAGACCCAGCGGACGCCGATTGAGGAGTTGCTGCCGATCCCATGTGGTGCCGGAGAAGAAGGCCAAGAAGGAGGCCATGGAACTCAAGGAGCTCCCGACGCCAGTGCCGATTCGACGAATCTTCTCCCGAGGACGAGGAGGAGGAAAGAGCTTCTCCCCAGCCGGGGAGGAGGAAAGGAAGGCCGCCCAACTCGGGAGGCCGGAGGGTCTAAGAAGGAAGGACCTTCCTTCGACTTCTCCACCAACGCCGACGACGAGGAGGAGGAGTGGCCAACAAGGGCCAAGCCTCGGCGAGATCGTAAGTGTCCTGGATACCCTGGCTTTTTATCATCGCATAGTGTTCTCTAATGCCGAACAATTATGCAGCCCGCCTAAGGATGCGAAGTTTGCCGCTGCCGAGCGGGTCCTCGGTTCGCCGGAAATGGAGAGTACTTCACTTCCGCCGCCTCACCTCACGCGCTGGACGACGCCTGGTGGGGCCCCAAGGGGGCTTGGTCAAGAGGAGGTGGCGCAGGAGGCGCCGCAAGGCAACCTCTCTGGACTCCAGCGTGGGGGCAAGACCCCGTGGGCTCTAATCCCGACCCTCGTCCGGACTCCATGCCGAACCTTCGCCGTTCGGGAGTCCCAAGCGGTCCCTTCGCAAGAAGGAAGACGCGGTGTCCTCCGCCCAACCGAGGCACCGGATAGCGATCGGAGGCGCTACAGCGCTTCCATCGAGGAGGAGCACCGACTCGTTATGAGTGCGGTGATCCGGACAGCTCATCCGCTAAGAGCTGGCGACTGGCCTGACCAGCCTTCTAACAAAGCTTTGAGGTAAGTTTAGAATATGTAAAAATATTACTGTATAGACAGTAGTTCTCGATGCTTAGTTCGTGTTCGGAAGAAAAGCCGGACTAAGGATCTAAAAAGATATACGAGGAGTCTAACATAAGTATGTCAATATGGGAATGCAGGCTACATCTGCTGACCTCTCGCTGCATTGACTGGAGGTCGATGCATTGAAGAAAAGCCTCGAGCGGTCCGAGAACAGCTCGGCCTTGCCAAGAAGCAGCTCGAGGACAAGGAAGGTAAGTAATACCTTATTAAAGAAATACCTTATAGAAAAGGTTTTGGTTGCAAAAATAACAGGAATAACATGTATCTGCAGGGCCACGTAACGAGGTGGCGATCCTAAAGGAGGCGGTGTCCGTGGTCAAACAAAGCGTCGCAGAACGCACCGAGCGAGAGAAGGGGAGGTGCAGCTGGCGGAGGCGGCAAGAGCTCTGTGCCTCGTGGAAAAACACGAGAGTTTGGAGCGTGACTCAAGACCCGAGAGTCTAAGCTTGCTTCGCTCTTGAGAGTGCCAAAGATGCTAAGGCCGAGGCCCAAAAGCCTCCAAGAAATTGAATCGCTAAAGAAGATAGCGGCGGTAAGGCATTCTTTATGCAAAGCAAGCATGTGAAAGTGAATTACCTATTACTTACCCGGATTCGAGCCTCAGAGCATTCGCAGATCTGCCCCAGAGGTGTCCGATGTCCGATTCTACCGCTGCCAAGGAGGGAGCTCAACGGAGAAGGTGTTCCGTCTCAATATGCGAGGCGACATCCGCACCTGCTTACCAATTAAGCAGCTGGTCGAGCTCCACAAGGCCAACAGGCCATGAAGGGCCTTATAGTTTGTGTGGCCATTGGAAGCCATGCCTGGAGCTACTTTGGGCTAGTGCGGGGGTGGACGCCTCCACGGATTGAAGTCATCAAGCACCCTCATTGAAGGTGTCCGTTGGCCTTGCCGGCTAAAGTGCACTGGGCAAGCTGGATGGAGAAGCTTGTGATGGACAGGCCATCGAAGGGCAAGGAACATCGCGCCAAATGTACTATGAGGGCCTCCTCAAGGGTGCCCACCGAATAGTGGATGAGTGCTCCAAAGATGTAATTTTTAATAGACTTCATTTGTTATCCTGACGCTAAAAACTTGTTCATATGCGCTACAACGCTTATTAATTTAAAATATTACCTTCTGCGGCCGCTTATCAAATTTGAGAGATGGCAAGTCGTTTTCAGCCCCATGCCACGAAAAGGGTGTTCGGATAAACTTGAGCACTCTTGTTCCCATTCTTGCGTCCATCTAGGAGGCGCCAACGAACGAACCAGGCAACCGGACTTATAATGCTTGAACACTCTCACTTAGCCATAGAATTTATAATTTTAAATTTCGCAAGCCCCTAGTATTCGAAGACCGAGTTCGGGCAATCCACGCCTTGGCCGGACAATTCGTCCTCGCTCTAAGCGGCATAAGTCTTTAGGGACCAAAAACCTCTCGAACAGCTGTTCGCTCGCCTCTATCATGACGGCGTTTTAGCTTTTCCACCGAGGTGCTCACCCAGCTCAACTGGGCACAATCGCAGGGTTCTCCTGCTACCTTAGCCGATATAACGGAACGTAAGGTACCAAAACACGGAGCCGCAAACCCAACTATTGACCCAAGACATGATTCGAGCCATCATATAATGCTATAAGTTCGAGGTGCCGACTTGTGGAAGTGTTCGACTTATCACACCATAATTTTGGGGTACTTAAGCCCTCGGTGTATTGGCCGACAAAGTGTAAAAACATGTCGAAATGAACATATGTATAGAATAAGAAAGAGGCAATAAAAGCAAAAAGTATTGTTTATTCAAAAGGACGCAATGAAAGGAAACGATATAAATAGTGCGATAAGGGGATATTCAAATGTCCTTCTGTGGGTAAGTCGGATGGTATGTAAAAGGTAATGTTTAATAGAGACCACCAACACTGACGAGTTTCCCTTTCCGGTGTTGCATCGTGAGTTCGGCGATTCTAGTGCCGAAGTTCGGAAAATGGAGTCCCGAAGTGAGAAAAAGAAAAAAAAAAAGAATGACACAATCGAGCCCCGTGCGGTCGAGCCGCATTTTCCAGCCGTGGTCGTGCTCCTCCCCATATGCCCATGGTATTCTAGAGCGAATTATGAAGGAATACTAGCTTCGCATCCGAGGGCTGGGTTAAAGGATTCACGCGGTTGAATCGGCCAGCGGTCTTGTTGTAGGTTACTCCCGCCCTGGATGGTCCGGACGCTTAGTGGCCGGACTCGAGAATTGCCGTGAGAGGCCTTGCACTGGGAGGGCTACTTGGCTCTCCGCTCGAGAGAGCGCTCGTGTCCATTGACCGTGATTACCTTCCCGAGGGCCTGATCTTGAGCTTGAGGTATGGAAAGGGCACCACATTGAACTTTGAAATGCGGTTCGCCCAAGCAACGGATAGCCCCGGAACGGGACTATGTCGGATTAACTTTCGGTTATCCGGGATCCAAGACCATTTCGAGTGTAATCAGCCTGCATAATTGGCCTTACACCGGTATGACGCCTTTAAAGGTCGCCTTTGTAGGTTTAATTGAGGGTCTATGCCCATTTTATGACCGATCCTAGTAAAGGGTTCAGTTGCTACCCCCCATCGACTGTGAGGTGAAATCCCCAAAATAAGAACCAATGCGCGAAACCGCCGTGACGGATGCTAGGGGTGGTCCTTCGATCAAGGTGATCGGGCAGGAAGACCATGGTTGAATTGGGCGATGCCCATCGCATATACGCCCTTTAGTGCACGCTCGGCCCTTTTGGGTATATGGGTTTGATATCATGTTCACCGTCCGACTGTGTGGGAAAACCCTTTCCTTCTCTATTGTTCCTTCGCTTAGTCGGTCGGCCCTAGGCGTGCTTGACTGCACTTCCTCCTTGGGTGAAGTTCGACTCAACCTCGCCAGCGCTCAAGCACCAGCAGCAGCCTCTCGCCAAGACAAGAAAGAGAAAATGGCAGCATCAACCAAAGCAAGAAGTTGTTGAAGATCCAGCCCGACGGGATTAGCCAACCCAATCTCAAGAGAATCAGCGGAAAGGCAACACGCTTCAAGGAAAGATCAGCGATCCGCTGGCCAGCTCTCGTGCTGGGAGTTGTAGGCGGCCGTGCGAAGGTTGTGGTTGTCCTGCAACAAAGACAATGGAAGAAAAGACACTTCAAAGACTTAAGCTCATTTTGTTCCAATTCACCGCCAAGAGCCGCCCAGAACTCGGGACTACACCTAATGGGTGCGCCATGCCCTCTACGGAAGATTACAAGAATTAAAAAACAAGAAGCTTAATAGCACTGGACGTCACATTGCCAAAAAGCTCCTTCCTCAGACTGCAGGAGGGTGGCACCATGGCTGTTGAACTGGGCCAGGATGTCCTGCACCGCCACGTTGAGGACACCCGAGCCAGCCCCGGACGTCCAGTCCGGAGAAGCGGCGCTGGTGGCCTTGGTGTCGGGCGGGGACGAGCTCACGACCTCAACCTCTATCGGACTTGGCACCGAGACCGCCTTCACCGGGCGCCGGCACGCGGGGATGCGGATTATGGCAATCCGGCCCACCACCAGTTTGCCGCCAGATGGCGGCACCACCGGCGCTTCAGCCGACGGCTTCTGCGCTGGCCGGGCGCGCTGGAGGCACTTCCGCCTCCAAGACGACGAGGGTCAGCCTTCCTCTCCAGTGTGGGTTGGTCGGCCCTAGCCCCCCCCTGCGCCTTGCCTGCCCTCCAACACCGGCGGCTCAAGATGTCAGGCCGTGGCTCCGGAGCCCTACCATGGATGCCTCCTTCGCGCTTTGGCGGCCGCTGTCCGCCAGCCTTGGCCGCCAAGGCTGGCTTGTGCCTTGGTCAGCCAGATCGCCATTGCGTTACCGCTGCTTCCACAGATCTGCTCTGGTCCCGCCCTGTCGCGCTTCAACAAGCTTTTTCCGCCGCCTCAAGGGCGGTGGATCGGGTCCATGCGGCGAAGACTTTAACGCCATTTCTAAACACCGAGGCGGACGGGACCCGCGAGAGAAAGAAGGGCCCTGCATGACATAGCAAGAAGAAGACGTAAGAGATTGGCGAAAAGAGAAGCAAACGCAAGACAAAACACAAAAGCACTTACGCCAACACCATCGGGCGCTGCTTCGCCCTTCCGGATGATGGCCGCCAGGCCTCTTTACGCTTGGTCGCGCGATCGAGACCTTGGCCTTCTTGGACGGCCGTTGTCGAACATCCCACGCCGTTCGATATGCTTCGCACGGGTGCTCCGGGCCGGGCGCCACGAGGAGCCGGCGCTGTCCTGTTTGCCGAGGGCGCTGCCGTTGTCCTCCTCGCCATCGTCCGCCACTCCTCGAGGCCCTCCTTCGAGCCACCTGTTTTCGCCGCCGCCACGGGCGTCTTCTTCATGGCGCCTTCCAGCTCGGGTCGCCCACGCCTTTTCCGCACGGTACGCTGTGCATCATGGCCCGGGTCAGCGCTTAGTTGCCGCTCTGCCCGGAAGCGCCGCATCACGGTCGGATGGTGAGGCGGCAAGAAGAATTTGTGTCAGCAAAGAAAGAAAATCAGAGACTTACCGGGCGGCTGGTTGACGCGCAGACGGTTTCCTTGCCGAACCACCAGCTTCCTCGGCGAGCTTGCGTACGGAGAAGTGGTTGACCAGCCGACCACCTCCGTCCGCAGCGCTTTGCGGACATCCGCACGGGTCCCGGAGCCCACTCATGTTGTTGATCGACAATGGGCTTGAGAGGCAACACCCGACGCCTCCAACGGCTAACTAACAAACCGAGGCCTTGAGGCCCCGACCGCCATCTCTTGGAGCCGGTGAGAGCGTGAGACCAGCCGACAACGCCCTCGGCCGAACTTCCAGCTTGGCGCGCTCACAGCGGGCCGCTGCGTGAAGTCGGCAAGTTGATATAGTCCCGCCGTCATGGATGTTCTGGACATAGAAGTACGACTTCGTTAGAGCTTGGCCGACCGCAGAGTGCGAGGGCCGGAAGGACGCAGCCCCGTGACCGGCCGCCATCTTTGGCGGCGGTGCCGAGCTTGAGGTAGAAGAGCCGCCCCACGCTCAAGCGAGGGCAAGACGCCGAGGTACCCTCGCAGAGGGTGACAAAGGCGGCAGCAGCACCACCATGTTCGTGAGATGGTGGGTTGAGTTGGTAGAAGTCAGAAAGGAATGAAGAAAGCCGCCGCCAAAGAGGCCAAAGCCATGGAGGAAGTGCACGGAAGATTAAGGCCGCCCTCCGCGCCGAGATATCCTCTCGGGAACACGCACTTCACGTCATTGCAGGGGCCGCTGCCCGGGCGGAGGAACTCGAGGTGGTCTTCATGGATGTCGGAGTTGGCCCCAATCACCATGGCGCCCGCCGCATGCCATGGATGTGGTTGCTTGGTATCGCTAAGAGGTCATGTGGTGAAAAATATAGCTCCAAGTAAAGTTACCGATGGAAGTAGATAAAAGAGGATGCCTTACGGGCATCCCCAAGCTTTGGCTTTTTTGTCCTTAGATTATCTTGGGGTGCCATGGGCATCCCAAGCTTAGGCTCTTGCCACCCTTGTTCCATAATCCATCAAAATCTTTCACCCAAAACTTGAAAATTTCACAACACAAAACTCAACAGAAATCTTGTGAGTCTGCTAGCTTAAAGAAAACAAAAGACCACTTCAAGGTACTGTAATGAACTCATTCTTTATTTATATTGGTAAAACCTACTGTATTCCAACTTCTATTTTACTAGCCATAGATTCATCAAAATAAGCAAACAACACACTAAAACAGAATCTGTCAAAACAGAACAGTCTGTAGTAATCTGTAACTAACAAACTTCTAGAACTCCAAAAAATCAGAAAAATAGGAAGACCTAGGCAATTTTTATTGATCAGCAGAAATTGAATCAGTATTTTATCACATTGTGGTGATTTTTAACAATTGTTTCGTGAACAAAGTTTTGGAAATTACAGCAAGATCAAATAACTATCATCCAAGAATATCCTATAGGTTTAACTTGGCATGCACATAACTAAAACATAAAAACACATCTAACCGAGGCTAGAACAAATATTTTTTTTCAAGCAGAAGCAAAGAGCAAAACTAAAAATAAATTGTTGCCTCCCAACAAGCGCCATCGCTTAACGCTCTAGCTAGGCATAAAAGCAAGGATAGATCTAGGTATTGCCATCTTTGGTTTTAGGGGAAAAGAGAGCAAACTTTATTCTATGGAATTAATCTTTCTATTTTGACAAAGTACATGGCCATTAATGGTAGAAGAAAGATTAAGTATGCATGAAATTGGCATCTAGGCTAGCTTTTATCTCTTTGATAGATTCGCTTTTGTAAGAAAGCAAAAGAGATGTGATTTCAACTTTCGCTAATGGGGTGCCCAAATATAGTTTTCATCTTTCATAGGTATCTATTGGGTCCCTTCAAGAAAACCCTCTTCAAAATAGAATCAAAGACTCTTTGAACGAAGCAGGCAACCCAACATAAAAGCTTAAGTAAACCTCAATTTGGTATTGAGGTACATAGCTAGCGATCCTTAATAGCCTATCCCAAGCATCTTTCAAAGATTCATCAAGTAAATAAACTAAATATTCCAGAATCTTCATCACAATTGCTAAGGTTTTCATTGATAATTCCAGCAGGTTTTTCCATAGTATTTTTTATTTATGAGTTTAGATAAGATAGCAGGATTGTCTAAAGCGCTAAAACTGGAGTGAAACCCCAACTCTTTTTGGTTCCGACATGGCGAGGGAAAAGCTGAACTAAAAGAGGCACGGAAAAGAGAGGGCTAATAAAACGGCAAGGTGAAGGGGAGAGGAAAACGAGAGGCAAATGGCAAATAATGTAATGCGGAGATAAGGGATTGTGATGGGTACTTGGTATGTTGATTCTTTACAGACCTCCCTCGCAACTACAAATCCTCTTGCTACCTCTTGAGCACCTGCTGGTTTTCCCTTGAAAAGGAAAGGGTGATGCAGCAAAGTAGGGTAAGTATTTCAGTTTTTGAGAAGCAAGGTATCAATCCAGAGGAGGCTACGCGAGTCCCTCGTGACCTGCACAATACAAATAAATCCTCACAACCAACGATAAGGGGTTGTCAATCTCACACAAATACTTACTAGAGTGAGATCCTGATAGATATGATAGGATAATATTTTGGTATTTTTGTGATAAAGATGCAAAGTAAAATAAATAAGTGTTGGAATATTAATATGATGAAGATAGACCGGGGCCATAGGTTTCACTAGTGGCTTCTCTCAAAAGCATAAGTATTTTACTGAACAAATTACCGTTGAGCAATGATGAATTGAGCGAAGTTATGAGAATATCTAGGTATGATCATGTATATGGGCATCACGTCCGAGACAAGTAGACCGACTTCTCAAGGCATCTACTACTATTACTCCACTCATCGACGCTATCCAAAGATGCATCTAGAGTATTAAGTTATTGAAAACAGAGTAACGCTTAAGCAAGATGACATGATGTAGAGAGATAAATTCATGCAATATGATAAAAACCCATCTTGTTATCCTCGATGGCAACAATACAATACGCGTTTTGCTGCCCTATTGTCAATGGGAAAGGACACCGCAAGATTGAACCCAAAGCTAAGCACTTCTCCCATTGCAAGAAAGATCAATCTAGTAGGCCAAACCAAACTGATAATTCAAAGAGACTTGCAAAGATAACCAATACATAAAAGAATTCAGAGAAGATTCAAATATTGTTCATAGATAATCTTGATAATAAACCCACAAATTCATCGGCCTCAACAAACACAACCACAAAAGAAGATTACATCAATAGATCTCCACGAGAGGGGGAGAACATTGTATTGAGATCCAAAAGAAAGAAGAAGCCATCTAGATACTAACTATGGACCCAAGGTCTGAAGTAAACTACTCACACTTCATCGGAGAGGCTATGGTGTTGATGTAGAAGCCCTCCGTGATGGATGCCCTTCCGCGGAGCTCCTAACAGGCCCCAAGATGGGATCTGTGGGTATAGAAGGTTGCGCGGTGGAATTAGGTTTTGGCCCGCCTCCGATCGCTTGGGGGCATGAGGTATATATAGAGGAAGGAGTACGCCGGTGGAGCAACAGGGGCCCACGAGGGTGGAGGGCGCCTCGGGCGGCGCCTCTACCTCGTGGGCCTCCTCTTTGTTTCTTGACGATGGTCCAAGTCTCTTGATCATAATCTTCCTAAAATCACGCTCCCAAGGTTTCATTCCGCTCGACTTTGATATTCCTTCTTGATAACTCTCAAATAGGCAAAAACAACAATTGGGTGGGCCTCCGTTAATAGGTTAGTCCAAAATAATATAAAAGTGAATAATAAAGCCCAATAATGTCCAAAACAGTAGATAATATAGCATGGAGCAATCAAAAAATTATAGATACGTGGAGATGTATCACCGCCTGGCTGCCGATCCACAGATGCGCCAGGCCCCGCGTTGGTGGGCTCCGGTCATGCACGCCCCGTCTCTGCAATGTAGGTCAGCCTGTTCATGGCCGCATGGCAAGCAGTAACGGGCGACAGCTCGAAGGCCGCTGGCCCGCCACCCGTGCCTACCCCGACGCCGACCACGCACGACCCTCCTTGGCCGACTCTAACAGCTTGGCATCGCTGTAAGACGACAAGCAAGATTTATCACTAGAGTAGGAAGCCGCAGAGGCCTCGATTACGGGCGCCTCACCACGGGACTACTGCTTTGGAGGGATCACCACCGTAGCCTCATCAACACCCTATAGTATTTCAAGACATCGGGCTAGCTTCGCCCTCACACCTTCTCGATGAAAGGTCGACCCTTGACCGTTCGTCCAACGGCCGGGCTGCCGTAAAATGGTGTGTTCCAAAGCGGCCCGAGAGTCAGTATCTAGCAAAGCGCTGCTGCCCCCTCAAAGTTTGCACCCACCTATCTACATAAGACGGGCGTACTACAGATAACTTGCCACTCCCTTTAATCCGTATGGCCACATTTCGTGTACTGCGGACATCCTCGCTCGTGCGGCACTCTTGCCATGCAGCCCATGACATCATTTCACGCTGAGGGAGCCATGCTCCCATGATGGGCGGTCAGACTGCCGTGATACGCCTCCAACGTATCTATAATTTTTATTGTTCCATGCGATTATCAACCTTGGATGTTTTATAATCATTTTATATCATTTTTGGTACTAACCTATTGACATAGTGCCAAGTGCCACTTGCTATTTTTTCCATGTTTTTACATCGCACAAAACTTTATCAAACGGAGTCCAAATGCCACTTAAACTTACAGTAGTTTTTATGGACCGTATGAGGGAAGTTGGGCCCTGGTTGCACCTGGGAGTCACGAGGAGGGGACAACCCACCAGGGCACGCCAGAGGCCCAGCGCCTCGGTGGGTTGTGCCCCTCACCCGCCCCCGAGCGCCTGTCATTTATAAATACAATTCAATATTCCAGAAACCCTAGTACGGTCGCATTTAAATATTCATCCAAATTACCGCAGTCCGTAACCACCTGATCCAATCTAGACAATCGTAAGTGCATCTAGTGCCCTTAGTGATTTTGGTGTATTGAAGACTTATAGGTTAAGGGACTAATGTGTTTATGAGTACACAGTGTATAAGTCTATGAGGAGTTTGATATTTACAGGAAAGTCGAATTTAAAAATGAAGTTCTTCGATCAAGACTTTGATATTCTCAAGACTTTTTTAAGACTTTGAAAGGAAGAAATTGGTGTGACCTTGAAGACTTGGTATTAATTTGAGGAACATGAAGTGTGAAGACTTTGTTTTTGTAGTTTCGCTTTTCTTCTTGAGTCATAGGAAACACCGCATCGTTAAAGGGGTCAAGAAATACTAAGGAAAAATTTCCATGTGATGCTCAACTCAAAATCCTACACCTACCAATCCCTTCGAGTGAAGCCTTTGAAATCTCATACGCCAAGAAATTTCTTCAAAGGATGTAGACGAAGTTCTTCCGTCACGAGGAATTTTTCTCGACCGAGGAGTTAGGAATTCGCCAATGGATTGCCTACATGAGGAACATGATAGCCTCGAGGAATTTCAGAGTCAAAATTCGCCGCTGTCAGGTTACGCCGCCAGCTGTCCCAAAATATCTTATCCACATAACGGTCATATCATTGAAGGGCATTTATGTCTTATCATGTCGGGTTGCTCCCTAGGCTATAAATAATAGCTTCTCACAACCACTAGCTGGTTGGCTGCCCGAGAGAACCGACACTTGTCATTTGAGAGCAACCCATCCTCCGAGGACTTTGAGCGAAAATCATCGAGTGAGGAAAACCCAAAACCAAACTCCCTACAAACCCAAAGTGATTGAGCATCATCAAGAGATTGATCCTGCATGGATCCGATGCTTGTTACCTTTGAAGACTGCGGCTTCTTCCGCATTAGAAGGCCATGGTCTAGAGCATCAAGAGGAATTGTGGATCGCCGAGTGACCAAGTCTCGTGAAGGTTTGGAAGTCGCCTCGACTTACCACTAGTGATTGGACGAGGTCTGGACCTTAGTTCAAGGAGAATACGGTGAGGACTTGGTGTCTTGAGTCATGCGGTCGGCCGATCGGGTGTCCGGATCGTGTCCTCGAGTTTAAATATCACCGCTCCAACCGACGCATAAATGAGACAGCAGTGGAACTGGTCTACCAAATCATTGTCTTCACCAACCTTACTGGTTCTATTTCCTCAACTTTTCATTTCCACATAACCTGTGTTGAGTGTTTGTTCATATCCGTGTTTGAAGACTTTGACCGACTTTCTCAATTTCCTCGCTCAATTTCTTCAAATTGCTTGTCTTCATCTTGTGTTATCCTCGTGATTACGCTTTTGTACTGTGATTGTCTTCATTTCATCATGATGACCATGCCATATTCTCGTTATGCTTACTCGAGTACTTATTCCACGCAGTAGTTCTTAGGAATTTCCTCACCGAAAATTCCTCGATAAGAATTCATAAAATCGCCTTATTCACCCCCTCTAGTCGATATAACGACTTTCAATTGGTATCGAGCAAGGTACTCCCTTGTTCGGTGATTTTGGTTTAACCACCGGATTTTTAGTTATGTCGACCGCAGTATGATCAAGGTCTTGGCTGTGTCCTACCTTTGATGGAACAGACTACCCCTATCGAAGAACAAGATGCGAATGCATCTTAGGCAATTGACAACCATCTCCGTATGTTGTGGAAAATGGTGTTCCTCCGTCTCACCCTCACTGAACGCCACCGATGTGAAGAGATTCAAGCAACTCGATTCTCGCGAATATCATATGTGGCCATCCGAGCAAAGGACGCGATGGAAGAGTGAGTGCTTGAAACCGCTAGCTCATCCGGGACAGCTGTCCAAAGTAATGAACGAGTCTCAACTCAGCGTGACTCTCGAGTTGATGTTCTTCGCAATCTCTTCAACCGCCAAAAGACTCGACAATGAAAATGTTCAACAAACCTTCGATCGCCTCTAACCGACATGTCAAATGAGCTTTAAGCCTGGTTCCACCGATCACCGACCATGAGGTGGTGAAGAAATTGTTGAGATCGCTGATTCCTCATTTGATACTCCGCACCGATGATACAAGAACGTGCGTTACTACAAGTCACTTGATCCAGCCGATATCCTCGAGAGGCTAAATACTCATGAGTTCCAGCTTGTCAAAGAGAGATCTCTATGTTCTAGCTATGGAAAATCGTGCCCTCAAGGCCTGCGTGTTGAATCTGATTGTGAAGACTCGTAGTAGCCTTGGTGACCTCAAGAATTAGAGCGTGAAGAAGTTGTTCTCACGTGGTCGCTGGAAAATCCTCAAGGAGCGTGATTCCTCATCCAAAGGACTATAAGAGAAGGCTATGCCACAAATGCAAGAAACCTGGTCACTACATTCAAGATTGTCCTCGTGGAAAAGAAATTAAAGAAGAAGAAATACAAGGATTACAGCCTGATGACGCTAAGAAGAAGAAGAAGAAATCGCCAAATCTTCATCATCAAAATCCTCAAAGTCTTCTCTCACAAGAAGAGCAGCTCCAAGAAGGCTCGGCATTCATTGGCAAGGAAATGGACTCAAGCTGAATGAGGAACATGAGGAAGAGAAGGCATCAGAGGAGTCCGAGTCCGTGTGGCGAGTTCCCTCGTATCGTGATTCGCAACAAGTCCATCTTCAACTCAAGAAAATGACCTCACCGACAAAGTCGATGAAAATAGTGATGACTACACTCCCACCTATTGCTTCATGGCAAAGGGTGCCAAGGTACTCAAATATACTCCTCTCGAATCTAGTGAAATGAATCGATGAAGATAACAAGCCCAACTACTCTAAACTTGCTAAGATTGCTGTAAACAACAAAGGGCTTTGAAAAGGTTCAAAACATGCTAGATAAAAGTGATGATATGTTGGGTGAAGAAATGGATCGCACTAAAGCCCTCGATCGAAAATCTTCGAGACTTCAGCCTAGGTTTGACAGCCTTCAAGGTCATCATAACACTCTCTTGTCTCGATCATGAGAAACTTTCTTATGAATTTCTTCAAAGAAAGCAAGATCTTGAGAAGCTAAGAGTGAGTTATGAAGATCTTCTAAGGAGCGCGATTCATTACTTGCTCAACAAATCAGGCTTCCGAGAAGAATTTGTTCCTCCATGCTTAAAGTGCATTGAACGTGAATCTACTAATTCTTCACCGAATGTTCAAATGCTTCAACTGTTACAAATTCTTCACCTGCCTCTATCACTAATTCCTCATCCGAGGACATTGCTAGTATCACGACGATGTGGGTTGAAGGAATTGTACATGTACAAAAGCCTCAAAGGGCATCAGACTCTTTGTGATGTGCTTAAAAGCAGATCCTCAACAGAACCCTAGGAAAGAGGGTATTGCCTTTGAGAGGAAACTCAATGCTGATGGAACATATTGAAGCCCGAGAAGACCCCAAAACCTCATGGGTTGCTGCAAAGGGACCTCAGTTGATCCATCTAACTTATCCGGCTTTACATGTGAATCTCCTCATTCTTCCGATGAGTCATTTGACTCAACTATAAACTGCTCAAAAATCAGAATGGTGAAGTATTTGCTAGATATGTTGGCACTAACTGCAGAAGAACGGTTCTCCTATGAAGAAAATCTGGGTTCCCAAGAAGTGCCTTGAAAGTCTTCAGTGAATGTCCTCATGACACCACCGTGAAGAATAGGAACCCAGATCAAACTCTTCATGGATCAAACTCTTCATATGGACCAAATCTTCATATGGATCCAAGTCCTCACACGACCAAATTCTCACGTGGATCAAATTCTCAAAAGGATCAAAGTCCTCATATGATTATCATCGCGCTAACAACTCGTTTCAGGGTAGAGCTAAGGGCTATGAATATGTGCATTATTCTTCAAACCAATATGTTCATAAGTCCTCAAGAATTTCTCCGCTATTCATATGCTTACCCTAACCCTCTTATGTGAAACGGAATGGATTGGCTTCTATGCCACCATTCTCATATGGAGCTCGAGAGTGATGAACTTTTGCCACCCCTTCGATGTGGGTGGTGAAGAAAAGAACTAATCTTTCTGCAGGGTCAGTCTCCTGACGTGCTTTAACGCCCAAGAATTTGTCGGGACCTCGACAAATTGCTCAAAGGACGCAGTTAATCATGAAGAAATGAACTTTCATTTCACACGCCCTCACCGCTATATCTGTTTTACTTGATGAAATTCATTCGATGAATTGATATCATATTCTTCATTGATGAAGTATATGAGATCGTAAGTTGCACTAATCATCCATGCAGGATGATCAACCCAAAGCCAATGAGTGGGTCCTCGATAGTGGATGTACAAATCACATGACCGGTGACAAGAACTATTGATGGATGCCCTTATCACCGCCACATCTGAAGCATATCATCTTTTACAAAGGCAAAAGTCGTATTGGGTCTTGTATATGCATCTCTAAGGACATACACATGGACAAAGTCATGCTTGTTGAGTCCTTAGGATACAACCTCATGTCAGCCTCAATGCTTTGTGATCTTGATATGGTTGTTGTCTTGCAAGTATCATTGTGTTGTGATTATGGAAGTGACAATTCCAAAGTCTTCAAGGCTTTAGGAGAGGAGACTTGTATATTGTTGATTTCTACAGACCACAACCAGCCGTGTGTCTACTTGCAAAAGCTTCGTAAGGCTGGCTATGGCATCGATTTACTTGGTCACGCAGGCATGAGGAATTTGCACACGCTGTAAGAAGAAGCATGTCATTGGCATTGAGAATGTCAAATTCCTCAAGGATCACTTGTGTGGAGCCCGTGAAGTCGGAAATGACCAAGGCCAAGCATCCAATAAGACTATCATGACCACTACCGTCCATTCAATTGCTTCACATGGACCTCGGTCCTAATCATTACTCGCAAGTCACTAATGATGCATCTCTATATGGCTTTGTTATTGTTGATGATTACTCTGCACATTGGGTACACATTGTCACTTACAAACATGAAGTGCGTGAAGTCTTCAAACGATTTTCCTCGAGGGCTTCAACCAACTTGGTGTGAAGATCACATCAGAGTGACAATGGAACTGAGTTCAAGAATCTGGTCTTGATGACTATCTTGATGAACTTGGTATTACTCATGAGTTATCCGCCCCTATACCTCAAAGAAATGGCGCGCAGCCGTGGTCGTGCCCTCCCCATATGCCCATGGTATTCTAGAGCGAATTATGTACTGCATACTAGCTTCGCATTTCGCGAGGGCTGGGGTTAGCCGGATTGCTACGCTGCTTGAATCGTGCCAGCGGTCTTGTTGTAGGTTACTCCGGCGCGCTGATAAAGGTCCGGACGCTTAGTGGCCGGACTCGAGAATTGCCGAGAGGCTGCTTTGCACCTTCGCCGTGAGGGCTACTCGTGCTCCTCCGCTCGAGAGAGCGCTCGGTGTCCATTGACCGTGATTACCTCGAGGGCCTCGCATCTTGAGCTTGAGGTATATGTGAGTGCGGCACCACATTGAACTTTGCAAATGCGGTTCGCCCAAGCAAGCGCGTGATACGCGAACGGGACTATGTCGAAGATTAACTCTTCGCTCGAAGTTATCCGGGATCCAAGACCATTTCGAGTGTAATCGAGCCTGCATAATTGGCCTCACACCCGATGACGCTTTAAAGGTCGCTTTTGTAGGTTTAACTTGAGGGTCTATGCCCATTTTGCACTGTATCCTAGTAAAGCAGGTTCAGTTGCTACCGCCATTCATCGACTCTCGTGAGGTGAAATCCGGCCAATAATTGGGTCAAGAACCAATGCGCGAACCGCCGTGACGGATGCTAGTGGGTGGTCCTTCGATCAAGGTGATCGGGCAGGAAGACCATGGGTTGAACTGGGCGATCGCTCCATCGCATATACGCCCCTTAGTGCACGCTCGGCCCTTTTGGGTATATGGGTTGTGATATCATGTTCACCGTCCGCACTTGTGTGGGAAAAACCTTCTCCCTCTATTGTTCGCGGCCGGGCTCTTCCTCGCCATCGCTTATGCAGCCCCTTGTCATTGAGTTCGCACTTAACTTGCTCGCTTGTTTGAACACCCAACAATCCCTGTTGGTGTGATTGGCTGGTTTTCCGGGTTATGGATCCGCACAAGCGATCGAGTATTCGGTCCCGTTGACGGGCCTCGTATTTCTTTTTTGAATGGCTTCTTCCACGACCGGAGAGCCTCTCAATCCAGATGACGGTCGATCTTCAGTATTATCGCAAGCACGCGGCGCTGTTCTTGTGGCGACGCGACCGCCATTGCTGTCCTTGGTATCCCAACTATCGTGGTGTTTGGCTGTTGTTGCTTCGAGCAGCCAGCTTGTCCTCTCCCGCACAAAAGCGGTCATGAGTGTTGTGAGGGCTGCCATGGATTTCGCTTTTCCTGTCCTAGGTGCGGGTGCCATTCGTCATGGATGTTATGTTTGAAGGCTGCAAGGGCTTCGTGATCCGGACAATCAACGATTTGAATTTTCTTTGTTAGGAACCGTGTCCAATTGTCCGATTCTTCTCGCTGTCTGGAATTATGTGGCTAAGGTCATCGGCCTCGTGGTCGCACATATGTGCCCCGGAAGTTATCAAGGAATGCGGCTTCCGTGTCCTCCCAACAACCAATTGATTCTCAAGTCGTTGAGCCAATGCCGAGCTGGTCCTTTGCTTGAGGGAGGTATTTGATGGCATGTAGATCATCACCGTGGCCATGTGGATATGGAGGAGATAGTCCTGATCCGCATCAGGATCTCGTGGTACCATCATATGATTCGGCTGTTTACGGTTTGAATCGCCGATTTGATGATCCATTACTTCATCGAAGCATAGTGTGCGGCGCCTGGATTGGGCTATATCACGACGAGCTCATATGAGCTTTGTTCATCGTGTTCGCCCGACCGGTTTGTCAGATCCGCGCGACGGTAATCATCCCGCCGCTACGCCCACGATCCGTGAGATCGATTGTATGTTTTGCCTTATCCTCCAATATATCTTGCAAGCGCTGCTTCCCTGCTCTGGTACTTGGTACTTTTTGAGCGGCCGGGTGTGGCTTGAGCGGAGGGCCGAGAGGCTTCTCCTCATGGCCACGGGTGGCCGGCCCCATGTCGCATGCCGTGACTTGGGTGCTTCCTCCTCTAATCGAGGCAACGCCCGCGCTTAGTAGCTTTGGAGGGCGCTCGTTCATACTCTTCGGCCGCAAGGACTTCACCCATCCGTCACCAGCGTGTCTGATTACTCTAAGTCGTTGCTGCTTTCTTGAGGCTGCTTGCCGTGGCTATAAGCCCGCTTGAAACACTCCCGTCTCGGCGGGATCCTCAGCACGATAAATTCATCGTCGCCGAGGCTTGCCTCATCTTCGAGGGAGGCAACAATTATCGCCCTCGACTTCTTTCGCCGACCGCGCAAGCGGACTTGCTTCCCTCATCCTCGCTGAGTCCCGCCGGAGGGGTTGTCTTCGCACCGTCCGGTGTTATTATCTCGTGTCGAATCACTGTTTTATTGTGGCGGATTTAGAGCGGCGCCGACGCCGGGCGCTCTGTTGCTTCTGAGGGTCATCCTCCGTTGTTCCATCGCTGCTCCCATCTTTTGGGATGTCCACCATGTATATGTCATATGACGGTGGCCTTCCAAGGCCCCGAGGCGCTGGTCTTGGTCGCCTCCGCATCGCCGCCCATACCGCCGATGTCTTCGTAGTCAAGTCGAGCATGTCGGTTAAATCATCGACAAGCTACAAAGTGGGTGGTGGTGGGCGCTGAATTTCTTTCACGTCAGATCCCAACCTTTCCGTTCGTAATCCGCCAGGCTCTCCGGATAAGAGAGAGACTTTAGTGAATTCAGGATGTCACCAAAGGGCGAGTGCTGAAAGATGTCCGCTGCAGTGAACTCCATGACCGCGCCAATCGGATATGATTGGGGGCGCGAGGGTCTGGAGTCCGGAGAAGAGTCCGCACTTCGAGTCAAGGTCTTCGCAGCGACAGATGGAATTCGCTCAATCGCCAGAGATTGTAGCCCCGAGGCGTGTCCAACCACTCGTCTCGATCGAATCTTGCCCGATTAAGGGTCGGAGCGGATGTCGTGCGGCCTGTATGCTTGTTCGCTGCAGAGCTAGATCATGCCCATCGAGACAGTTGTGGCACGCCGTCATGCTCGATCCGTCAAGATCAAGTCTCCGCAGACATCGGCCGATAGTTCAAACTTCCAAATCTGACCGATGGCTAGGGCGAAGCTGATTTGCTCTAGATGGCTGCTTAATGGGCCGCAGCGGTAAAGCCGACGAAGATCTGTCCGGGAGAAAAGTCTCACCGGACCGCGTGAAGTTTTGATGATCAAGGAGCCATCGGGCTATCGGTGACTATAACAGGAACTCTCAATGAAGCACCAATGCCGTGTCAAACCCGCGGATCTCGGTAGGGGTCCCTAACTGCGCGCCTAGGCGATGGTAACATGAGACAAGGACACGATGTTTTTACCTGTGTTCGGCCCTCGATGGAGGTAATACCCTACTCCCGCTGATTAATATTGATGATATGGGTAGTACAAGAGTAGATCTACCACGAGATCAAGGAGGCTAAACCCTAGAAGCTAGCCTATGGTATGATTGTTGTTCGTCCCCACGGACTAAAACCCTCTGGGTTTATATAGACCGGATAGGTTAGGTTACATGAGTCGGTTACAATGGTAGGAGATCTACATATCCGACGCCAAGCTTGCCTTCCACGCTCAAGGAAAGTCCCATCCGGACACGGGACTAAGTCTTCAATCTTGTATCTTCATAGTCTTGAGTCCGCCGGATGATAGTTCGCTATCCTGACACCCCTAGTCCAGACTCTCAGCGCCGCAGAAAGGGTGGAAAGGACGGCGGAGGCAGAGGCGCCGACTTGTGGGGCGTCCGATCGGTGGGTCTCGCCTAGTCAAGATCGGGCGGCGGGTCGGCACCGGCCCACTGCTCGCTGGTCGAGGCTTGATCTGGCCGAGGCCAGCGTCGCCCATCGCTCGTGCATGTCTTCGCCTTCCTCATCCTCATCCTCTCGCCTCGCCGGAGGCGATCTCCTTGTTGAGTCCTGCCCCTCCTCCGGGTTCAGCCCACCTGGGCTAAGGCACTTAGCACCGTCTGCTATCCAACTCCGGATGAAGACGAGGGTGTGAACTCGGCATCGCCGCCGCAGACGGCCCCACCGGGTCCAGCCTCCTCGCTCAAGGTGGCCAGCCGCGCCACCAGATCCGGGTACCAGTTCTGGCAAATTCCAGCAGTCCTACCACTCCGCTCGAGCCAAGTGCCCTTCCAGACTCGAATCATCTGATCATACTCTCCAGCTTGGCAAGTCCGACTGGGGTGGGGGACTGAAGGCCCGCCAGAGAGCTGCCAGACCTGTGGATCCGACACGCCGCAGGGCGGCAGACGGCAGCCGGGCACCAAGCGCTGCCTTGATGGCTAGAAGATGCTTGCCAAGGTTGCAAGGGCGCTCGGCGAATGTCTAGGCCCACCTCCTCCCGATCCGCATCACGGGGTGGCCTGGGCCGACGGCGACAGATCAACTGGAAGAAATTTGCACAAGAAGAATATCAAAGAATTAGAAGCCGAAGTCGGTTCCGCAGCGCCGGGCATCAGGCAAACAAAAGAAGAAATGACTTACCATCAATCATGTCCTTGATCTCGGCCAGAACAGTTCGACAGAACTTCTCCTCTCGCCAAGTTCGAAAGGCCGAGTCTTGTAATTTCAGCTTTGAGGGTCATTGTCTTAGCTTCGGACTCTCGTCCGCCAGCCTCCTTCGCTTAGTCGGTCGGCCCTAGGCGTGCTTGACTGCACTTCCTCCTTGGGTGAAGTTCGACTCAACCTCGCCAGCGCTCAAGCACCAGCAGCAGCCTCTCGCCAAGACAAGAAAGAGAAAATGGCAGCATCAACCAAAGCAAGAAGTTGTTGAAGATCCAGCCCGACGGGATTAGCCAACCCAATCTCAAGAGAATCAGCGGAAAGGCAACACGCTTCAAGGAAAGATCAGCGATCCGCTGGCCAGCTCTCGTGCTGGAGTTGTAGGCGGCCGTATGAAGGTTGTGGTTGTCCTGCAACAAAGACAATGGAAGAAAAGACACTTCAAAGACTTAAGCTCATTTTGTTCCAATTCACCGCCAAGAGCCGCCCAGAACTCGGGACTACACCTAATGGGTGCGCCATGCCCTCTACGGAAGATTACAAGAATTAAAAAACAAGAAGCTTAATAGCACTGGACGTCACATTGCCAAAAAGCTCCTTCCTCAGACTGCAGGAGGGTGGCACCATGGCTGTTGAACTGGGCCAGGATGTCCTGCACCGCCACGTTGAGGACACCCGAGCCAGCCCCGGACGTCCAGTCCGGAGAAGCGGCGCTGGTGGCCTTGGTGTCGGGCGGGGACGAGCTCACGACCTCAACCTCTATCGGACTTGGCACCGAGACCGCCTTCACCGGGCGCCGACGCGGGGATGCGGATTATGGCAATCCGGCCCACCACCAGTTTGCCGCCAGATGGCGGCACCACCGGGCGCTTCAGCCGACGGCTTCTGCGCTGGCCGGGCGCGCTGGAGGCACTTCCGCCTCCAAGACGACGAGGGTCAGCCTTCCTCTCCAGTGTGGGTTGGTCGGCCCTAGCCCCCCCCTGCGCCTTGCCTGCCCTCCAACACCGGCGGCTCAAGATGTCAGGCCGTGGCTCCGGAGCCCTACCATGGATGCCTCCTTCGCGCTTTGGCGGCCGCTGTCCGCCAGCCTTGGCCGCCAAGGCTGGCTTGTGCCTTGGTCAGCCAGATCGCCATTGCGTTACCGCTGCTTCCACAGATCTGCTCTGGTCCCGCCCTGTCGCGCTTCAACAAGCTTTTTCCGCCGCCTCAAGGGCGGTGGATCGGGTCCATGCGGCGAAGACTTTAACGCCATTTCTAAACACCGAGGCGGACGGGACCCGCGAGAGAAAGAAGGGCCCTGCATGACATAGCAAGAAGAAGACGTAAGAGATTGGCGAAAAGAGAAGCAAACGCAAGACAAAACACAAAAGCACTTACGCGAACACCATCGGGCGCTGCTTCGGGCCCTTCCGGATGATGGCCGCCAGGCCTCTTTACGCTTGGTCGCGCGATCGAGACCTTGGCCTTCTTGGACGGCCGTTGTCGAACATCCCACGCCGTTCGATATGCTTCGCACGGGTGCTCCGGGCCGGGCGCCACGAGGAGCCGGCGCTGTCCTGTTTGCCGAGGGCGCTGCCGTTGTCCTCCTCGCCATCGTCCGCCACTCCTCGAGGCCCTCCTTCGAGCCACCTGTTTTCGCCGCCGCCACGGGCGTCTTCTTCATGGCGCCTTCCAGCTCGGGTCGCCCACGCCTTTTCCGCACGGTACGCTGTGCATCATGGCCCGGGTCAGCGCTTAGTTGCCGCTCTGCCCGGAAGCGCCGCATCACGGTCGGATGGTGAGGCGGCAAGAAGAATTTGTGTCAGCAAAGAAAGAAAATCAGAGACTTACCGGGCGGCTGGTTGACGCGCAGACGGTTTCCTTGCCGAACCACCAGCTTCCTCGGCGAGCTTGCGTACGGAGAAGTGGTTGACCAGCCGACCACCTCCGTCCGCAGCGCTTTGCGGACATCCGCACGGGTCCCGGAGCCCACTCATGTTGTTGATCGACAATGGGCTTGAGAGGCAACACCCGACGCCTCCAACGGCTAACTAACAAACCGAGGCCTTGAGGCCCCGACCGCCATCTCTTGGAGCCGGTGAGAGCGTGAGACCAGCCGACAACGCCCTCGGCCGAACTTCCAGCTTGGCGCGCTCACAGCGGGCCGCTGCGTGAAGTCGGCAAGTTGATATAGTCCCGCCGTCATGGATGTTCTGGACATAGAAGTACGACTTCGTTAGAGCTTGGCCGACCGCAGAGTGCGAGGGCCGGAAGGACGCAGCCCCGTGACCGGCCGCCATCTTTGGCGGCGGTGCCGAGCTTGAGGTAGAAGAGCCGCCCCACGCTCAAGCGAGGGCAAGACGCCGAGGTACCCTCGCAGAGGGTGACAAAGGCGGCAGCAGCACCACCATGTTCGTGAGATGGTGGGTTGAGTTGGTAGAAGTCAGAAAGGAATGAAGAAAGCCGCCGCCAAAGAGGCCAAAGCCATGGAGGAAGTGCACGGAAGATTAAGGCCGCCCTCCGCGCCGAGATATCCTCTCGGGAACACGCACTTCACGTCATTGCAGGGGCCGCTGCCCGGGCGGAGGAACTCGAGGTGGTCTTCATGGATGTCGGAGTTGGCCCCAATCACCATGGCGCCCGCCGCATGCCATGGATGTGGTTGCTTGGTATCGCTAAGAGGTCATGTGGTGAAAAATATAGCTCCAAGTAAAGTTACCGATGGAAGTAGATAAAAGAGGATGCCTTACGGGCATCCCCAAGCTTTGGCTTTTTTGTCCTTAGATTATCTTGGGGTGCCATGGGCATCCCAAGCTTAGGCTCTTGCCACCCTTGTTCCATAATCCATCAAAATCTTTCACCCAAAACTTGAAAATTTCACAACACAAAACTCAACAGAAATCTTGTGAGTCTGCTAGCTTAAAGAAAACAAAAGACCACTTCAAGGTACTGTAATGAACTCATTCTTTATTTATATTGGTAAAACCTACTGTATTCCAACTTCTATTTTACTAGCCATAGATTCATCAAAATAAGCAAACAACACACTAAAACAGAATCTGTCAAAACAGAACAGTCTGTAGTAATCTGTAACTAACAAACTTCTAGAACTCCAAAAAATCAGAAAAATAGGAAGACCTAGGCAATTTTTATTGATCAGCAGAAATTGAATCAGTATTTTATCACATTGTGGTGATTTTTAACAATTGTTTCGTGAACAAAGTTTTGGAAATTACAGCAAGATCAAATAACTATCATCCAAGAATATCCTATAGGTTTAACTTGGCATGCACATAACTAAAACATAAAAACACATCTAACCGAGGCTAGAACAAATATTTTTTTTCAAGCAGAAGCAAAGAGCAAAACTAAAAATAAATTGTTGCCTCCCAACAAGCGCCATCGCTTAACGCTCTAGCTAGGCATAAAAGCAAGGATAGATCTAGGTATTGCCATCTTTGGTTTTAGGGGAAAAGAGAGCAAACTTTATTCTATGGAATTAATCTTTCTATTTTGACAAAGTACATGGCCATTAATGGTAGAAGAAAGATTAAGTATGCATGAAATTGGCATCTAGGCTAGCTTTTATCTCTTTGATAGATTCGCTTTTGTAAGAAAGCAAAAGAGATGTGATTTCAACTTTCGCTAATGGGGTGCCCAAATATAGTTTTCATCTTTCATAGGTATCTATTGGGTCCCTTCAAGAAAACCCTCTTCAAAATAGAATCAAAGACTCTTTGAACGAAGCAGGCAACCCAACATAAAAGCTTAAGTAAACCTCAATTTGGTATTGAGGTACATAGCTAGCGATCCTTAATAGCCTATCCCAAGCATCTTTCAAAGATTCATCAAGTAAATAAACTAAATATTCCAGAATCTTCATCACAATTGCTAAGGTTTTCATTGATAATTCCAGCAGGTTTTTCCATAGTATTTTTTATTTATGAGTTTAGATAAGATAGCAGGATTGTCTAAAGCGCTAAAACTGGAGTGAAACCCCAACTCTTTTTGGTTCCGACATGGCGAGGGAAAAGCTGAACTAAAAGAGGCACGGAAAAGAGAGGGCTAATAAAACGGCAAGGTGAAGGGGAGAGGAAAACGAGAGGCAAATGGCAAATAATGTAATGCGGAGATAAGGGATTGTGATGGGTACTTGGTATGTTGATTCTTTACAGACCTCCCTCGCAACTACAAATCCTCTTGCTACCTCTTGAGCACCTGCTGGTTTTCCCTTGAAAAGGAAAGGGTGATGCAGCAAAGTAGGGTAAGTATTTCAGTTTTTGAGAAGCAAGGTATCAATCCAGAGGAGGCTACGCGAGTCCCTCGTGACCTGCACAATACAAATAAATCCTCACAACCAACGATAAGGGGTTGTCAATCTCACACAAATACTTACTAGAGTGAGATCCTGATAGATATGATAGGATAATATTTTGGTATTTTTGTGATAAAGATGCAAAGTAAAATAAATAAGTGTTGGAATATTAATATGATGAAGATAGACCGGGGCCATAGGTTTCACTAGTGGCTTCTCTCAAAAGCATAAGTATTTTACTGAACAAATTACCGTTGAGCAATGATGAATTGAGCGAAGTTATGAGAATATCTAGGTATGATCATGTATATGGGCATCACGTCCGAGACAAGTAGACCGACTTCTCAAGGCATCTACTACTATTACTCCACTCATCGACGCTATCCAAAGATGCATCTAGAGTATTAAGTTATTGAAAACAGAGTAACGCTTAAGCAAGATGACATGATGTAGAGAGATAAATTCATGCAATATGATAAAAACCCATCTTGTTATCCTCGATGGCAACAATACAATACGCGTTTTGCTGCCCTATTGTCAATGGGAAAGGACACCGCAAGATTGAACCCAAAGCTAAGCACTTCTCCCATTGCAAGAAAGATCAATCTAGTAGGCCAAACCAAACTGATAATTCAAAGAGACTTGCAAAGATAACCAATACATAAAAGAATTCAGAGAAGATTCAAATATTGTTCATAGATAATCTTGATAATAAACCCACAAATTCATCGGCCTCAACAAACACAACCACAAAAGAAGATTACATCAATAGATCTCCACGAGAGGGGGAGAACATTGTATTGAGATCCAAAAGAAAGAAGAAGCCATCTAGATACTAACTATGGACCCAAGGTCTGAAGTAAACTACTCACACTTCATCGGAGAGGCTATGGTGTTGATGTAGAAGCCCTCCGTGATGGATGCCCTTCCGCGGAGCTCCTAACAGGCCCCAAGATGGGATCTGTGGGTATAGAAGGTTGCGCGGTGGAATTAGGTTTTGGCCCGCCTCCGATCGCTTGGGGGCATGAGGTATATATAGAGGAAGGAGTACGCCGGTGGAGCAACAGGGGCCCACGAGGGTGGAGGGCGCCTCGGGCGGCGCCTCTACCTCGTGGGCCTCCTCTTTGTTTCTTGACGATGGTCCAAGTCTCTTGATCATAATCTTCCTAAAATCACGCTCCCAAGGTTTCATTCCGCTCGACTTTGATATTCCTTCTTGATAACTCTCAAATAGGCAAAAACAACAATTGGGTGGGCCTCCGTTAATAGGTTAGTCCAAAATAATATAAAAGTGAATAATAAAGCCCAATAATGTCCAAAACAGTAGATAATATAGCATGGAGCAATCAAAAAATTATAGATACGTGGAGATGTATCACCGCCTGGCTGCCGATCCACAGATGCGCCAGGCCCCGCGTTGGTGGGCTCCGGTCATGCACGCCCCGTCTCTGCAATGTAGGTCAGCCTGTTCATGGCCGCATGGCAAGCAGTAACGGGCGACAGCTCGAAGGCCGCTGGCCCGCCACCCGTGCCTACCCCGACGCCGACCACGCACGACCCTCCTTGGCCGACTCTAACAGCTTGGCATCGCTGTAAGACGACAAGCAAGATTTATCACTAGAGTAGGAAGCCGCAGAGGCCTCGATTACGGGCGCCTCACCACGGGACTACTGCTTTGGAGGGATCACCACCGTAGCCTCATCAACACCCTATAGTATTTCAAGACATCGGGCTAGCTTCGCCCTCACACCTTCTCGATGAAAGGTCGACCCTTGACCGTTCGTCCAACGGCCGGGCTGCCGTAAAATGGTGTGTTCCAAAGCGGCCCGAGAGTCAGTATCTAGCAAAGCGCTGCTGCCCCCTCAAAGTTTGCACCCACCTATCTACATAAGACGGGCGTACTACAGATAACTTGCCACTCCCTTTAATCCGTATGGCCACATTTCGTGTACTGCGGACATCCTCGCTCGTGCGGCACTCTTGCCATGCAGCCCATGACATCATTTCACGCTGAGGGAGCCATGCTCCCATGATGGGCGGTCAGACTGCCGTGATACGCCTCCAACGTATCTATAATTTTTATTGTTCCATGCGATTATCAACCTTGGATGTTTTATAATCATTTTATATCATTTTTGGTACTAACCTATTGACATAGTGCCAAGTGCCACTTGCTATTTTTTCCATGTTTTTACATCGCACAAAACTTTATCAAACGGAGTCCAAATGCCACTTAAACTTACAGTAGTTTTTATGGACCGTATGAGGGAAGTTGGGCCCTGGTTGCACCTGGGAGTCACGAGGAGGGGACAACCCACCAGGGCACGCCAGAGGCCCAGCGCCTCGGTGGGTTGTGCCCCTCACCCGCCCCCGAGCGCCTGTCATTTATAAATACAATTCAATATTCCAGAAACCCTAGTACGGTCGCATTTAAATATTCATCCAAATTACCGCAGTCCGTAACCACCTGATCCAATCTAGACAATCGTAAGTGCATCTAGTGCCCTTAGTGATTTTGGTGTATTGAAGACTTATAGGTTAAGGGACTAATGTGTTTATGAGTACACAGTGTATAAGTCTATGAGGAGTTTGATATTTACAGGAAAGTCGAATTTAAAAATGAAGTTCTTCGATCAAGACTTTGATATTCTCAAGACTTTTTTAAGACTTTGAAAGGAAGAAATTGGTGTGACCTTGAAGACTTGGTATTAATTTGAGGAACATGAAGTGTGAAGACTTTGTTTTTGTAGTTTCGCTTTTCTTCTTGAGTCATAGGAAACACCGCATCGTTAAAGGGGTCAAGAAATACTAAGGAAAAATTTCCATGTGATGCTCAACTCAAAATCCTACACCTACCAATCCCTTCGAGTGAAGCCTTTGAAATCTCATACGCCAAGAAATTTCTTCAAAGGATGTAGACGAAGTTCTTCCGTCACGAGGAATTTTTCTCGACCGAGGAGTTAGGAATTCGCCAATGGATTGCCTACATGAGGAACATGATAGCCTCGAGGAATTTCAGAGTCAAAATTCGCCGCTGTCAGGTTACGCCGCCAGCTGTCCCAAAATATCTTATCCACATAACGGTCATATCATTGAAGGGCATTTATGTCTTATCATGTCGGGTTGCTCCCTAGGCTATAAATAATAGCTTCTCACAACCACTAGCTGGTTGGCTGCCCGAGAGAACCGACACTTGTCATTTGAGAGCAACCCATCCTCCGAGGACTTTGAGCGAAAATCATCGAGTGAGGAAAACCCAAAACCAAACTCCCTACAAACCCAAAGTGATTGAGCATCATCAAGAGATTGATCCTGCATGGATCCGATGCTTGTTACCTTTGAAGACTGCGGCTTCTTCCGCATTAGAAGGCCATGGTCTAGAGCATCAAGAGGAATTGTGGATCGCCGAGTGACCAAGTCTCGTGAAGGTTTGGAAGTCGCCTCGACTTACCACTAGTGATTGGACGAGGTCTGGACCTTAGTTCAAGGAGAATACGGTGAGGACTTGGTGTCTTGAGTCATGCGGTCGGCCGATCGGGTGTCCGGATCGTGTCCTCGAGTTTAAATATCACCGCTCCAACCGACGCATAAATGAGACAGCAGTGGAACTGGTCTACCAAATCATTGTCTTCACCAACCTTACTGGTTCTATTTCCTCAACTTTTCATTTCCACATAACCTGTGTTGAGTGTTTGTTCATATCCGTGTTTGAAGACTTTGACCGACTTTCTCAATTTCCTCGCTCAATTTCTTCAAATTGCTTGTCTTCATCTTGTGTTATCCTCGTGATTACGCTTTTGTACTGTGATTGTCTTCATTTCATCATGATGACCATGCCATATTCTCGTTATGCTTACTCGAGTACTTATTCCACGCAGTAGTTCTTAGGAATTTCCTCACCGAAAATTCCTCGATAAGAATTCATAAAATCGCCTTATTCACCCCCTCTAGTCGATATAACGACTTTCAATTGGTATCGAGCAAGGTACTCCCTTGTTCGGTGATTTTGGTTTAACCACCGGATTTTTAGTTATGTCGACCGCAGTATGATCAAGGTCTTGGCTGTGTCCTACCTTTGATGGAACAGACTACCCCTATCGAAGAACAAGATGCGAATGCATCTTAGGCAATTGACAACCATCTCCGTATGTTGTGGAAAATGGTGTTCCTCCGTCTCACCCTCACTGAACGCCACCGATGTGAAGAGATTCAAGCAACTCGATTCTCGCGAATATCATATGTGGCCATCCGAGCAAAGGACGCGATGGAAGAGTGAGTGCTTGAAACCGCTAGCTCATCCGGGACAGCTGTCCAAAGTAATGAACGAGTCTCAACTCAGCGTGACTCTCGAGTTGATGTTCTTCGCAATCTCTTCAACCGCCAAAAGACTCGACAATGAAAATGTTCAACAAACCTTCGATCGCCTCTAACCGACATGTCAAATGAGCTTTAAGCCTGGTTCCACCGATCACCGACCATGAGGTGGTGAAGAAATTGTTGAGATCGCTGATTCCTCATTTGATACTCCGCACCGATGATACAAGAACGTGCGTTACTACAAGTCACTTGATCCAGCCGATATCCTCGAGAGGCTAAATACTCATGAGTTCCAGCTTGTCAAAGAGAGATCTCTATGTTCTAGCTATGGAAAATCGTGCCCTCAAGGCCTGCGTGTTGAATCTGATTGTGAAGACTCGTAGTAGCCTTGGTGACCTCAAGAATTAGAGCGTGAAGAAGTTGTTCTCACGTGGTCGCTGGAAAATCCTCAAGGAGCGTGATTCCTCATCCAAAGGACTATAAGAGAAGGCTATGCCACAAATGCAAGAAACCTGGTCACTACATTCAAGATTGTCCTCGTGGAAAAGAAATTAAAGAAGAAGAAATACAAGGATTACAGCCTGATGACGCTAAGAAGAAGAAGAAGAAATCGCCAAATCTTCATCATCAAAATCCTCAAAGTCTTCTCTCACAAGAAGAGCAGCTCCAAGAAGGCTCGGCATTCATTGGCAAGGAAATGGACTCAAGCTGAATGAGGAACATGAGGAAGAGAAGGCATCAGAGGAGTCCGAGTCCGTGTGGCGAGTTCCCTCGTATCGTGATTCGCAACAAGTCCATCTTCAACTCAAGAAAATGACCTCACCGACAAAGTCGATGAAAATAGTGATGACTACACTCCCACCTATTGCTTCATGGCAAAGGGTGCCAAGGTACTCAAATATACTCCTCTCGAATCTAGTGAAATGAATCGATGAAGATAACAAGCCCAACTACTCTAAACTTGCTAAGATTGCTGTAAACAACAAAGGGCTTTGAAAAGGTTCAAAACATGCTAGATAAAAGTGATGATATGTTGGGTGAAGAAATGGATCGCACTAAAGCCCTCGATCGAAAATCTTCGAGACTTCAGCCTAGGTTTGACAGCCTTCAAGGTCATCATAACACTCTCTTGTCTCGATCATGAGAAACTTTCTTATGAATTTCTTCAAAGAAAGCAAGATCTTGAGAAGCTAAGAGTGAGTTATGAAGATCTTCTAAGGAGCGCGATTCATTACTTGCTCAACAAATCAGGCTTCCGAGAAGAATTTGTTCCTCCATGCTTAAAGTGCATTGAACGTGAATCTACTAATTCTTCACCGAATGTTCAAATGCTTCAACTGTTACAAATTCTTCACCTGCCTCTATCACTAATTCCTCATCCGAGGACATTGCTAGTATCACGACGATGTGGGTTGAAGGAATTGTACATGTACAAAAGCCTCAAAGGGCATCAGACTCTTTGTGATGTGCTTAAAAGCAGATCCTCAACAGAACCCTAGGAAAGAGGGTATTGCCTTTGAGAGGAAACTCAATGCTGATGGAACATATTGAAGCCCGAGAAGACCCCAAAACCTCATGGGTTGCTGCAAAGGGACCTCAGTTGATCCATCTAACTTATCCGGCTTTACATGTGAATCTCCTCATTCTTCCGATGAGTCATTTGACTCAACTATAAACTGCTCAAAAATCAGAATGGTGAAGTATTTGCTAGATATGTTGGCACTAACTGCAGAAGAACGGTTCTCCTATGAAGAAAATCTGGGTTCCCAAGAAGTGCCTTGAAAGTCTTCAGTGAATGTCCTCATGACACCACCGTGAAGAATAGGAACCCAGATCAAACTCTTCATGGATCAAACTCTTCATATGGACCAAATCTTCATATGGATCCAAGTCCTCACACGACCAAATTCTCACGTGGATCAAATTCTCAAAAGGATCAAAGTCCTCATATGATTATCATCGCGCTAACAACTCGTTTCAGGGTAGAGCTAAGGGCTATGAATATGTGCATTATTCTTCAAACCAATATGTTCATAAGTCCTCAAGAATTTCTCCGCTATTCATATGCTTACCCTAACCCTCTTATGTGAAACGGAATGGATTGGCTTCTATGCCACCATTCTCATATGGAGCTCGAGAGTGATGAACTTTTGCCACCCCTTCGATGTGGGTGGTGAAGAAAAGAACTAATCTTTCTGCAGGGTCAGTCTCCTGACGTGCTTTAACGCCCAAGAATTTGTCGGGACCTCGACAAATTGCTCAAAGGACGCAGTTAATCATGAAGAAATGAACTTTCATTTCACACGCCCTCACCGCTATATCTGTTTTACTTGATGAAATTCATTCGATGAATTGATATCATATTCTTCATTGATGAAGTATATGAGATCGTAAGTTGCACTAATCATCCATGCAGGATGATCAACCCAAAGCCAATGAGTGGGTCCTCGATAGTGGATGTACAAATCACATGACCGGTGACAAGAACTATTGATGGATGCCCTTATCACCGCCACATCTGAAGCATATCATCTTTTACAAAGGCAAAAGTCGTATTGGGTCTTGTATATGCATCTCTAAGGACATACACATGGACAAAGTCATGCTTGTTGAGTCCTTAGGATACAACCTCATGTCAGCCTCAATGCTTTGTGATCTTGATATGGTTGTTGTCTTTGCAAGTATCATTGTGTTGTGATTATGGAAGTGACAATTCCAAAGTCTTCAAGGCTTTAGGAGAGGAGACTTGTATATTGTTGATTTCTCTACAGACCACAACCAGCCGTGTGTCTACTTGCAAAAGCTTCGTAAGGCGGCTATGGCATCGATTTACTTGGTCACGCAGGCATGAGGAATTTGCACACGCTGTAAAGAAGAAGCATGTCATTGGCATTGAGAATGTCAAATTCCTCAAGGATCACTTGTGTGGAGCCCGTGAAGTCGGAAAATGACCAAGGCCAAGCATCCAAAAAGACTATCATGACCACTACTCGCCCATTCGAATTGCTTCACATGGACCTCTTTGGTCCTAATCATTACTCGCATCACTAATGATGCATCTCTATATGGCTTTGTTATTGTTGATGATTACCTTCAATGGGTACACATTGTACTTACAAACATGAAGTGCGTGAAGTCTTCAAACAATTTTCCTCGAGGGCTTCAACCAACTTTGGTGTGAAGATCGCACATTAGGAGTGACAATGGAACTGAGTTCAAGAATTCGGTCTTGATGACTATTTGATGAACTTGGTATTACTCATGAGTTATCCGCCCCTAACTCCTCAAAGAAATGGCGCTGGAGCGCAAGAACGTAACTCTTGTTGAGATGGCTCGACTATGCTTGATGAATACAAAACGCCTCGCGCTTTTGGATTGATGCAATTGATACCTGTGCCACATCATCAACAGAGTATATCTTCACAAATTCTTCAAGAAGACTATGAACTCCTCACCGACAAGAAACCCAATGTGAGTTATTTCAAAGTCTTCGTGCTAAATGCGGATTAGAGATCCTCATCACAATGCTAAATTTGCACCAAAGCACATGAAGGTTTTATGCTTGGTTATGGAAGGACTCGACACCTACGTAGTCTTCAACAATGTTCTTACAAGATTGTTGAAACCAGATGTGCGGTCGATGAAACTAATGGCTCGCAAAGAGAGCACCTACCTTCCGGATAGATGAACCAAGACCGAGGAATCTATCAAGTTCAAGGCAACCGAGGATGTCATTCCATCAAGAATTTGTCAAGAATTCATTCCAACGCAAGAACGGAGCTGATGCACCAAGATAATGTAAGAAAATGGTGTCAAGAAAATGCTGATCAAATTCCTCAACAAAACCAGCTCATCCTCGCTGCAAAAGAAGTGCAAGTTGACAAGATCATCGATGACATTGAAGCACCGTGTCCTCTCACACGCCAAAAGCTTCACATTTATCTAACTTTTGTGGGCACTATGCTTTTGTCTCTATCACAGAGCCCACTAAGGTAGATGAAGCATTTTCGAGCCCGAGGATTCAGGCCATGCAAGAAGAATTACATCAGTTCGAGCTCAACAACGCCCTGAACCGTCAAACGCCCAGATCCTCGCAAGCATAATATCATTGGCACAAAGTGGATCTACCGCAACAAGCAAGATGAAATGGCCTTGTGGTGAGGAATATACCGACTTGTAGCTCAAGGCTACACAAGTTGAAGGAATTGATTTCATGAAACTTTTGCACCTGTTTAGACTTGAGGCTATTAGCATATTCTTGCTTATGCTAACCATCATAATATCACTTTATATCAAATGGATGTGAAAAGTGCATTCCTCAA
>JAHIAM010000165.1:0-48254 GCA_021605205.1 Aegilops longissima | reverse complement strand
AACATGCGTCCAAACCTCGTGGACAAGAATCTCAGCTTGTCAACGTAATCCAGTGATGCTCATCCGCCGGATTCTCCCATGCCAAGAACGGGCCTTCAAATTGTGGAGTTCGATCCGCACAGCACTCAATCTCTAAAAGGCTCTTCGACACTACGCATTTAAGATGCCTCGAAGGTGCTGTTCAAGGGCGCCGAGGCTCCTACATCTGCTATCAAGATCGCTGGATTCAGCTTGCGCTGCCAGCGAGGTGTTATTTTACCCCGACGAGACTCTTCTTTCATAGATTGACTCTATGTGGGATCTAAAACTCCTTACCTTTTAACAGATCGGTGAAGACGTCCCGGACAGGTTAGCTGTCCGCCTTTGCCGTAAGACCCAGCGGACACCCAATTGACGGGTTGCTGGCTCCGCACCTCATGTGGTGCCGGAGAAGAAGGCTAAGAAGGAGGCAACGGAACTCAAGGAGCTCCCGACGCCGGTGTTGTCGATTCTGAAGCGAATCTTCTCCGAGGACGAGGAGGAAGAAAATAAGCCTCTCTCCCAGCCGGGGAGGAGAGGAAAAGGAAGGCCGCCTAATCGGGAGGCCGGAGGGTCCAAGAAGGGAAGAACCTTCCTCCGACTTCTCCACCAACGCCGACAACGACGAGGAGGTTTGGACAACAAGGGCCAAGCCCCAAAGTAGATCGTAAGTGTCCGGATACCCATGACTTTTTATCATTGCATAGTGTTCTCTAATGCCAACAATCATGCAGCCCGCCTAAGGGCGAAGTTCGCCGCTTCACCGAAGTCGGTCCCCGAGTTCGCCGGAAATGGAGAGTACTTCACTCCACCGCCTCCTCACTCACGCCATGGACGACGCTGCAGGTGGGGCCCCAAGGGGGCTTGGTCAAGAGGATGTGGCGCAGGAGGCGCCGCAAGGCAACCTCCCTGACTCAGACACGTGGGGGCGAGACCCCAGGCTCTAAGCCCGACCTTGTCCGACTCCATGCCGAACCTTCAGCGGTTTCGAGTCCGCAAGCGGTCCTTCGCAAGAAGGGTAAGACGCCGTGTCCTCCGGCCCAACCGAGGCACCAGAGAAGCATCGGAGGCGCTTAACAGCGCCCATCGAGGAGGAGCACCGCACTGTTATGAGTGCGGTGATCCGGACAGTTCAGTCCGCCAAGAGCGGGCTGACTGAAGCCTGTACCAGCCTTCTAACAGCTTTGAGGTAAGTTTAGAATATGTAAAATATTACCGATAGACAGTAGCCCCCGATGCTTAGTTCGTGTTCGGAAAGAAAAGCCAACTAAGGATCTAAAAAGATATACGCAGGAGTCTAACATAAGTATGTCAATATGGGAATGCAGGCTACGCTGCCGACGCCTCACCAGACCGATCATGGAGGTCGATGCATTGAAGCAAAGCCTCGAGCGGTCCGAGAACGAGCTCGGCCTTGCCAAGAAGTAGCTCGAGGACAAGGAAGGTAAGTAATACCTTATGAAAGAAATACCTTATAGAAAGGTTTTGGTTGCAAAAAATAATAGGAA
Source organism: Aegilops longissima (assembly GCA_021605205.1). Classification (NCBI taxonomy): domain Eukaryota; kingdom Viridiplantae; phylum Streptophyta; class Magnoliopsida; order Poales; family Poaceae; genus Aegilops; species Aegilops longissima. The sequence continues at coordinate 46,728 of JAHIAM010000165.1, read as the reverse complement.
TAACATGGGTACTGCAGGGGTCACAAACGAGGTGGCGACCCTGAAGGAAGCGGTGTCCGTGGCTGAAAACAAAGCGGCCACGGAGCGCACCGAGTGAGAGAAGGGGGAGGCGCAGCTGGCCAAGGTACGGCAAGAGGTCCAAGCTCTCGTGGAAAAACACGAGAGTTTGGAGCGTGACTCAAAGACTCGAGAGTCCGATCTCGCCTCGGCTCTTGAGAGTGCCAAAGCTGCTAAGGCCGAGGCCCAAAAAGCCCTCCAAGAAATTGAATCATTAAAGAAGATAGCGGTGGGTAAGGCATTCTTTATGCAAAGCAAGCATGTGAAAGTGAATTACCTATTACTTACCCGGATTCGGAGCTCTCCAGGAGCATTCGCAGATTTGCCACGTAGTTTGTCTAATGATGTCGCATTCTACCGCGCCAAGGAGGGGAGCTCGACGGAAAAGGTGTTCTGGTCTCAGTATGTTGAGGCCGGACTTCCGGTGCCCCTGAGCGACCAGCTGAAGCAGCTGGTCGAGCTCCACAAGGTCGCCGAACAGGCCATGAAGGGCCTCATAGTGCGGCTGTGGCCATTGGAAGCCATGCCTGGGAGCTACTTTGGCTTAGTGCAGCGGCTGGTGGACGCTTGTCCACGGATTGAAGTCATCAAGCGCTCCATCTGCATTGAAGGTGTCCGTAGGGCCCTTGGTCGTGCTAAAGTGCACTGGGGCAAGCTGGACGTGGAGAAGCTTGTGACGGACGGGCCACCGAAGGGCAAGGAGCATCGCACGCCCGAAATGTACTATGAGGGCCTCCTGAAGGGTGCCCGCCGAATAGCGGATGAGTGCTCCAAAGATGTAGTTTTTGAATAGACTCGCATTTGTTATCCTGTACGCTGAAAACTTGTTCATATGCGCTAAGCAACACTTGTTAATTGAAAATATTACCTTCTGTGCGGCCGTTTATTAAATTTGAGAGATGGCAAGTCGTTGGCTTCAGCCCCCATGCCACGAAAGTGGGGTGTTCGGGATAAACTTGAGCACTCTTGTTCCCATTCTTGGGTCCATCTAGGAGGCGCCAACGCAACGTAACAAGGCAACCAGACTATAATGCTTGAACACTCTCACTTAGCCATAGAATTCTATAATTTTAAATTTCGCGAAGCCCCTAGTATTCGAAGACCGAAGTTCGGGCGCTATCCACGCCTTTGACGGACAACTCCGTTCCTCGCCTAAGTGGCATAAGTCTTTAGGGACCCGAAAACCTCTCGAACAGCGATCGCTCTCCTCTATCATGACGGTCAGTTTTAGCTTTTCCATCGAGGTGCTCGACCCAGCTCAACTGGGGCACAATCGCAGTGGTTCTCCGGTGCTACCTTAGCCGATATAACGGAACGTAAGGTACCAAAACACGGAGCCGGGCAAACCCAACTATTGACCCAAGACATGATTCGAGCCGATTCATATAATGCTATAAGTTCGGGTGCCGCACTTGTGAAAGTGTTCGGACTTATCACACCATAATTTTGGGGTACTTAAGCCCTCGGTGTATTGGCCGCACTAAAGTGTACGGGTGCGTAATGTCATGAAATGAACATATAAAGAAAAGAGTGCAATAATAGGCAAAAGCTATGTATTGTTTATTCAAAAGGACTGCAATGAAAGCGAACGATACAAATAGTGCGATAAGCAAGGGATGGCACTATCTAACATGTCCCTCCGTGGTTAAGCTATGGATGGTATGTAAAACAGGTATAATGCTCGTAATAGAGACCACCTAAACACTTGACGTGGCTTTCGCTTTCCTCGGCTGTCGATCGTGAGTTCGGCGATTCTAGTGCCGGACAGACTTCCGGAAAACGGAGTCCCGAAAGTAAGAAAAGGAAGAAAAAGGAAAAAGAAAAGAATGACACAATCGGGAGCCCCTGGTGCGGTTGAACCGCATTCCGGGCGTGCCGTGGTCGTGCCCCTCCCCTTATGCCCATGGTATCTCCAGACCATAGTTATGTACGGGTAGTACTGGCTTCGCAATATCGCGAGGGCTGGGGTTGGGCCGAATTGCTACGCGTGCTTGAATCGTGCCAGGCGGTCTTGTTGTAGGTTACTCTGGGCGCGCTTGACAGTGTCCGGACGCTTAGTGGCCGGACTCGAGAATTGTTGTGAGAGGCTGCTTTGTACCTCCGCCCCGAGGGCCGCCGTGTGCTCCTTTCTTCGGAGAGAGCGTTCGGTGTTTCCATTGACCATGATTACTCCTCGAGGGCCTGGCATATTGAGCTTGAGGTATGCGTAGTGCGGCACCGCATTGAACTTTGAGAATGCGGTTCGTCCGAGCAGTGCATGATAGCCACTGCAGAACAGGACTATGTCGAAGATTAACTCTTCGCTTCGGAAGTTATCCGGGGATCCGAAGACCACTTCGAGTGTAACTGTGCCCGTAAAATTGGCCTCTACACCCGGTATGACGCCTTTAAAGGTCGCCTTTGTAGGTTTAATTTTGAGGGGTCTATGCCCATTTTGGCGACCGATCCCGATAAAGCAGGTTCAGTTGCTACCGCCGGCCCATCAGACTCGGTGAGGTGAACCGCAATAATTGGGTCAAGAACCAATGCGCGAAACCACCGTGGACGGATGCTAGTGGGGTGGTCCTTCGATGAAGGTGATCGGGCAGGAAGACCATGGGTTGAACTTTGGGGCGATCGCTCCATCGCATATACGCCTCGAGTGCACACTTCCGCCCCCTTTGGGTATATGGGTTATGATATCATGTTCACCGTCCGCACTTGTGTAGGAAAACCCTTATGTCCTCTATTGCTCGGCGGCCGGGCTCTTCCTCGCCATCGCTATGCAGCCCCTTGTCATTGAGTCCGCACTTAACTTGCTCGCTTGTTTGAACACCCAACAATCCTGCTGGTGTGATTGGCTGGTTTTTCGGGGTGCCATGTATCCGCACAAGCGATCGAGTATTCGGTCCAAGTTGGACGGGCCCCGGTATTTCTTTTGAATGGCTTCTTCCGCGACCGGTTTAGAGCCTCTGAATCCGCATTGACGGCCAGATCTTCAGCATTATCGCCATTAATGCGGCGCTTGTTCTTGTTGCGACGCCGACATGCCATTGCTGTCCTTGGTATCCGAACTATCGTGATATTTGGCCGTTGTTGCTTCGAGCTAGCTAGCTGTCCTCTCCCGCACAAAAGCGGTCATGAGTGTTGTGAGGGCTACCATGGATTTTGGCTTTTCCTGTCCTAGGTGCCGGGCAAGCCACTCGTCATGATGTTATGTTTGAAGGCTGCAAGGGCCTCGTGATCCGGACAATCAACGATTTGATTTTTCTTTGTTAGGAACCGTGTCCGTAATTGTCTCGCTGATTCTTCCGCTGCTGAATTATGTGGCTAAGGTCATCGGCGCTCGTGGTCGCATATATGTGCCCTGGAAGTTATCAAGGAATGCGGCTTCCGTGTCCTCCCAACAACCAATTGATTCTCGCCGCAAGCTGTTGAGCCAATGCCGAGCTGGTCCTTTAAGCTTGAGTGGGAGGTATTTGATGGCATGTAGATCATCACCGGGCCGTGGATATGGAGGAGATAGTCCTCATCCAAACCGCAGGATCTGTGGTGCCATCGTATGATTCGGCGTTTACGGGTTTGAAGCCCTCGGGATTTGATGATCCATTACTTCATCCGTGAAGCATAGTGGGTGTGCGCCTCAGATATTATATCACGACATAGCTCATATGAGCTTTGTTCATCGTGGTTGGGCCCGCCGGGTTTGTCAGATTCGGCGCGACGGTAATCATCCCGCATCGCTACGCCCACGCGATCCGTAGATTGATCTTGTATGTTTTTCCTTATCCTCCAATATATCTTGCAAGTCCGCGCTTTTCCGCGCCTTGGTACTTTTTGAGCGCGCTGTGGTGTGGCTTGAGCGAGGGCCGAGAGGCTTCTCCGTCAGCGCGACGGGTGGCCGGTCTGCCATGTCGCGGCGCTGGTGACTTGGGTGCTTCTCCTCCGATCAAGCAACGGCTCGCGCTTGGGGTAGCTTTTGAGGGCGCTCGAGTTCATACTCTTCACCTGCAAGGACTTCACCCATCCGTCACCCAACAGGTCTTGGTCAGCTCTAGGCTGTTGCTGCTTTTTCTGAGGCTGCTTGTCGTGGCTATAAGCCCGCGCTTGAAACGCCTCCTGTTCGGGCGGGATCCTCGTGCACGCATAAACCGTCGTCGCCGAGGCTTGCCTCATCTTCGAGGGAGGCGATAATTATCGCCCTCGCCTTTTTTTCTGCCAAGACCGTCAGGCGGACTTGCTTCCCTCCTCCCGCGCTGAGTCCCGCCGAGGGGTTGTCTTCGCACCGCCTGGGTGTAATTATCTCCGTGCCGGAATCACCGCTTTTATTGTGGCGGATTTAGAGCGGCGCCGCGACATCGGGCGCTCGGTTGCTTCTGGAGGGGTCATCCTCCATTGTTCCATAGCCGTTCCCATCTTTTGGGATGTCCACCATGTATATGTCATATGACGAGCTGGTTTTCCAAAGGTTCTTTGTGACGCCTCGATTCAATCATACACTAATCATACACGCAAACGCAAAATGATCAAGATCAGGGACTCACGGAAGATATCACAACACAACTCTAAAAATAAAATAAGTCATACAAGCATCATAATACAAGCCAGGGCTTCGAGGGCTCAATACAAGTGCTCGATCATAGACGTGTCACCGAAGCAACAATATCTGAGTACGTATATAAGTTAAACAAGTTGCCATAAGATGGCTAGCACAAACTGGGATACAGATCGAAAGAGGCGGATGCCTCCTGCCCGGGATCCTCCTAACTACTCATGGTCGCTGCCTCAAGGGCTGCACGTAGTAGTAGGCGCCCAGGTAGTAGCCGCCATCGACGGTGGCGCCTCGCCCCGGCTCCATCGTCTGCTTGCAGCAATCGGGTAAAGAAAGGGGAAAAGGGGAACAAGGCAACCGTGAGTACTCATCCAAAGTACTCGCAAGCAAGGAGCTACACTACATATGCATGGATATATGTAAAGGGCCATATCAAGGACTGAATCAGAGAATGCCGTAATAAGAGGGGATAGCTAATCCTGTCAAGACTACGCTCGCAGCCTCCGCTTTGCAAAGATGTAGCGTAGAGTAGTCTCAAGTCCTCCAAGTAGCATCAGATAGCATAATCCTACCCGCGATCCCTCATCGTAACCTCGAAAGAGAGCGACCACCGGGTTGTACAGAGAGTCAGTTTCGATCTCTGTGGAACTGTGGTTATGGGCCCACCATGTGGGTTAAAAGTAGGAAAGGAGGTGACGCCTTGCACCATCATGTAAGCAAGGCATGTCGAGGATAGCATGTCGGTTAAGTCGGCAACAATGTCGGTACCAAGGGCGTAGGGACGAAGAGAACCATTTTCCTGCTCGCTGAACGAGGCGACCATTAGGCAAAGTTGTCGCCCATCGGCGGCTACCGAATGCTATCAACAAAAGCAACAGGGTATTATCGACACGGTTGTACACCAAGGTGTTTTACATAAGGTAAGAATGTTACCGCTTAGATCATATAGATCACCGTAAACGTTAAACCAACCAATGGAAAGGAAAATATGATTGTCGATTAAATGTAATAATGGAAAGGAAAATGTGTTTAAACACATATTTCAAGGGTATATTCTTCCCAAGGACAAGCAGAGTATGATATCCATGACATGATATAATGTAGAAAACCTTTAGGTAGGGGAGAAAATTTCATGACATTACCCATACAATGTGTTTGGATAATTGAGCAGGAAACATTTAGCATTGGGCTTCAAATGTTCTTGTTGAAATCAGAGTTCCACGCACAAGCTTTTGAGATAGCATTGACATGGTCTCCAAACAAAGGTCGGACTTTAGATACTCAATGGATCCATCAGAACAGCTTATAAAATAGGTCCTACAATTTCCTCCGTGAAGAATTGTTATCCTGCAAAAGAATTTATAATGATCGTCCTCCACCCAAAGTAGGAATGACATCATGTTACCGGTTCATCAAAGGACCAATATCATAACTCTTGGAAGTTGTCCCAGCCATCATATCTGATCGAGATTCAGATCCGATTGGTGTCATGATACATCAGACTCAGGATGTCCGAGAAGAAAAGGTGCAACACAAATAGACGAAATGACATTTCAAGATTCTCGTGAAATGAACTACGGAGCGGTTCTGAAGCAATAGTTCATCCTTAAACCAAGGAGGGATGAGAAGGTGGCTGATGGGCTCATCGACAATTCATCGAGAATTCCAAACGGATGGCTTTCCACAATAAGGTGAACAAGAAGATGACACTTGTCATTAAATGATATAATGTTGTATGCCCGAGGAAAGACATACACAATTAAACATTGGTTGAAAGGTGCACCCAAATATGGGCTGGGTTGCACGATCAATGTTAGAATGGTGACTTGACTAACAAAAGAATTGGAATGAAACTCGACCATTCACTCCAAAGCAATAGGGTTGCTAGAAGTTTTGAATTCACACATCATATTCAAATGTCGGTATTCCGTTAGAAACAACACGGGTACCGAGAAAGAATGGTGAGGGTGAGAAGTATCACCATACCAAGAATTCTCAAGAGGTGGTGAATTTCTCACCACATTCTTGACATAGGAGATGGTAATACTTCAAGGCAGAACATAACATAAGTCGGTTAACAAGGAACTCATAGTATAGCCACAACACTAACAAGTTTGTGTTGGAAAGAAGGCAGGAAGTAGTCGATGACATCACAAATCATCGAGGGGCAAGGATGGTAATTCTCATCATGAATTTGATTGATATTCGAATAGCTCGTAATGTTGATAATGATCACGCACACATGTGTCGAGAGATTACATGAAGATGTAATCGATCCGCCATCACATCAAGTCAAAAGAATGATGAAGCAAGAGGTTATTGAACCATAGGTACGACACAAACTCAAAACCAAGCTTGTTGTCCGAGGTGGAATGATAAGCCAAGGAAATCAACGTAAGCCTTGCTCAACGCGCGTAAAATTGTGTTCCGGGAAGAAGGACCAGTAGCACAGCTTAAGATTTAGCACGTTAATGATATAGCCGATCAGGCTAGGTATGACATGATCGAGTACAAACTCGACTTAAAGAAGATTATCAAGAGTTTTTGAACCGTAGGGCGACTCGGTTCAGCTTATCGGTGTCTTTGAGTGTTTAATAACTCGAGCCCATGAAAACTGTAATCGCGAGAATGTAGTACTTGATGAAGAACTCATAAGAAGTTATGCAGTTCCAAGATAATCTCGAGATACCAGGGGGGTAATACTCGAAGACGGATCACAGTAGAGGTTGGACCGGGGTATTGATCCACAGAAGACAAGTGCTTACACTTGCATCGAAAATGGTATTTAAAGGAGAACATGGTCGGAACCACGATTGTAAAAGGCCAGATCCCAGATATAAGAACTTATACCAAGGGAATAATTAATTTAAGAGAATCTTTAATGATAAGATCTACATCGTGTCCATGGGCATGAACATAAAGTTCAAGGTCGACTCCCACTTCTCCAATGCATAACCTTTCATTCACTTCTCGCGTTCGATGAAGTTGCGTGTTGAAATTTTATCTGACGAACACCAGAAGAGTATGGCTCGTGAAAACTTTTGGGTTCACACGGTTTAGAGAAGGCATATGTTCAACCCATAGGGGCTTCTTAGAAACATATACCACAAGTTTCAAGAGTAAATAACACAAGCCCAAAAGCAGAGCATGGTTGGCCAAGCAGAGGATACAACTTAACAAAGGCATTTTGTATCAGGGGAAGAACTCACAAAGTGATCAAATGTGAAAGACATTGTCGGATAACAATCCAACAAAGGACTTGATGGTCCACAAAGGATCTGATGAGTATCTATACTCAAACAGTAAGAGGAAGGAATGCAATGCAACAGGTTATGGAATCATCTGAATAATTCAAAGCTTAAGTGCAAAGGAATTATGATTTAAACAAAGGATCGTAAGCGACGCCTCCGATCAAGGATGGTTCAATTGAATATACCGAGGCACAATCGATTTACGTATAGTTTGGTCGAGAACCAGCTCATATTCAAAATGATGTCCGAGCTAGAAAGATAATCCTAGGACTCGACTGAGGATTGTGAACATTCACAACGTATTGCATCAATGGACTCAAAAATGATGGTGACAAAGGATGCCAATATGATTACTATACTTATGGGATTAACCATAATGCAAGCAAGCAAGAATTTCAAGAGCAATAGGCTGCTCAGATTTTCGAAGACCGAATGGTATTTTCAAGACTATTGTGAAACACATGAACGGGTTAGGATGAGGGGATACTCGGCAAGTGCGAGGAATTTCCGTTTGGGTATTCAGGTGACAAAGAACAGCAAGGCAGTAAGCTCAAAGGATCATCGAAACAACGATGAGTGTTTTGGGGTATCTTGTAATAACAAGACCAACTAGGGATGAATGTAAGAATAACAACTGCAAGTAGTTATCCATAAGGGTTGACGGTGGAAGGGAAATGCAAAAGCGACGCCATAAGGTCTCAAGAGAACATCGGAGAGTATCTTCGGATTCTTCTGGTGCAGCAGACGATCATCTGTAAAAAGGGGCTCTCCGGGAGAAAGTATTATCGAGAACCTAGAGTCCGAGTTAGTAAAATCGTTTAACCCGAATAGAAGAGATGTCAGAGTCCCAGAGTATAGGTCGAGGAATAAAAGATCCTAGTACCACCCGATGGCGACGTGGGCCCGTAAGGCACACAGCCAAGTTAGTAAAAGTTTTTGCAATGTCTAGACTCGACTTCGCCAAGGAGTGTGGAAGGGGATTCCTACAGCAATGGGCTCGGTATCAACTCAGACGCTTCGATTCAATCAGACACTAATCATGCACGCAAATGTACGACGATCAAGATCGTGGACTCACGGAAGATATCACAACACAACTCTAAAACATAAATAAGTCATACAAGCATCATAATACAAGCCAGGGCCCGAGGGCTCGAATACAAGTGCTCGATCATAGACGAAGTCAGCGGAAGCAACAATATCTGAGTACGTACATAAGTTAAACAAGTTTGCCTTTAAGAAGGCTAGCACAAACCAGGATACAGATCGAAGATGCGCAGGCCTCCCGCCTGGATCCTCCTAACTACTCCTCGGTCGCCGCCGCCGGCTGCACGTAGTAGTAGGCACCTCCGGGTAGTAGTCGCCGATGGTGGCGCCTCGCCTCGGGCTCCATCGTCTGGTCACAAAGAATCGAGTAGAGATAGGGGAAAAGGGGAACAAGGCAACCGTGAGTACTCATCCAAAGTACTGCAAGCAAGGAGCTACACTACATATGCATGGATATATGTGTAAAGGGCCATATCAGTGGATTGAACTGCAGAATGCCGTAATAAGAGGGGATAGCTAATCCTATCAAGACTACGCTCGGCAGCCTCCGCCTTTGCAAAGATGTAGCGTAGAGTATTCAAGTCCTCCAAGTAGCATCGATAGCATAATCCTACCCGCGATCCCTCCTCGTAACCCCGAGAGAGAGCGACCACCGGTTGTATCCGCACTTGAAGGGTGTGTTTTATTAAGTATCCGGTTCTAGTTGTCATAAGGTCAAGGAACAACTCCAAGTCGCCCTTCACCAAGATCACGGCTATTCAATAGATTAACTTCCTGCAGGGTGCACCACATAACCCAACACGCTTGATCCCATTTGGCCGGACACACTTTTTCGGTCATGCCCGCCGCTGAAGATCAACACGCCACAACCCCACCTAGGCACAACAGAGAGGTCAGCACGCCGGTCTAAACCTAAGCGATAGGGGTTCCGCCCATCGCCCATAGCACACCAAGACGCTATGCGAGGGCGGCCGGAAGCGTAACTAGCCCCTTAATACAAGAGCAGGCTTACGCCCAATCCGCCGCCGCCGGGCCGCCGACGCCACGGCGTTTCGCCGATACCACGACGCCGAAAGTGCCCATAACTTTCCCACGTAGTTGGTTAGTGCGATAGACCAAATGGCCGACTCAGATCAAATACCAAGATCTCAAGCAGCATCACAGCTAAGCATGCCGATGGAATACTTGCCATACCTTCAAAGGTGGAGCAAGCTATGCAGCAAGATATCAATTAACTGGCAAGTCTTGATCCATTTTCTGGGTTTAGGAGACTGGTCAACAGATTTCAGCGGATGGAAGCTTCACAAACACGATGTTAGCCACGACCCATTTAATTATCGCAGTAACTTTTTTACAATGCATCGAAGAGCTACGCGACGTTTATTTTCTAAAGTTTAAAACATTTTTATTAATTTCTTTTTAATGACAAAATTTTATTTTATCACGTACAACATTTTTGTAGACATTTCAATAAACTCATGTCACATTAACATCAATTGACACAATACACACATTTATTAATTACGGGTATGGCATGGCCATGGCTAGTAGTGATGCAGCAAAGCAGTAGCATGCAGAGGGAGCACCAAAGAATGAGCAGCAAGTTAGTAGCAAACGACACTAGCAGCGCAAGCGGCATCGTGAGAGACTAGCAGCGAGCAGCGAGCAGCACAAGCAAGCATCAGAGTTTACGCAGGCAGAGCTGGAGTTGTATGCGCACGACCACGCCACGCTAAGCAGTAGCAGCCAGTGGGAGCCGATCGGCAAATCAGCAGCAGAAGCGGACGACGCGCACCGAGGTCGAGGGCGCCACCATGGCGATGTCGCGCAAGCAGCGACGAGGTGCGGCCGGGAGAAGCTGTTGCAAGGCAGGTGAGCATGAGCTCACAAAGGGTTCCAACGCGCGCTAAGACGGCCTAAGACGCATGATTCGACGGGGAAAAAGGGGAGACGATGAGGAGCTCACTGCCCTCGCAGATGTGCGTCAAGGGCTCGGGAGGCTTGGTGACGACGGCGCAGTGGCGCGCTTTTCGCGACCGGATGGGGAGGCAGGGTCGAGCGCCGTCATCCTCTTCTTCCACGCCGAAGCGCCACCAGCCAGGACGCCTCGTCGCCGCTCGCCGATCCTCCGCGGGCAACCGCCGCTTGTCCGCCGCCGACGCTGCTGACCCTGCCTCCTCCGTCGCCAGAGAACGCCGCCACCACACCGCTGCCACTAAGCCTCCCCGAGCCCGCGAACGCACATCTGCAGGGCCCGTGAGCTCCTCATCATCTCCCCTTTTTCCACGCCGAATCTGTCGCCTTAGGCCGCCTTAGCCGCCGCTTGAACCTCTCGTGAGCTCATGCTCACCCTGCCCGCGCTGACTTCTCCCGACCGCACTGCCGCTGCTTGCCGCGATATACGCTGCGAAGTCGCGCCGACCTCAAGGTGCGCGACGTCCGCTTTCTCGCCGCTGATTTACCAATGCGTTCGCCGCCGTGACCGCTGCTTGGCGCTGCGGGTCGCGGCGCCTGCTCCCGCCTAGCTGCCGTGAATCGCTCTATTGCTTGTGCTGCTCGCTGCTCGCTGCTAGTCTCTATCGACGCCGCTGTTCTCGCTAGTGCCGCTTATTACTAACTCGCTCCGCTGTCGGTGCTCCTACCGCCGCCATCATGGACTGCTATCACATTAGCCATGGCCATGCCATGGCCATCCGTGTGGTGTGTGTGTTATGTGTGTGGGCTGGGCCATTGTCCAAAGGCGGCCGCCCCTTGTTAAATTAGGATTAGATTAGTTTGTGTTAAATTAGTGCTAATTTACTTTAATAGCAAATGACATGTGGACCAATTCGTGTTGGTTATCTCTAATTAATTGACTTGATAAAACAGTAGTCTATGACAATTGGGCCCCATCGCACTGTTCATCGCTGACTAGTCATATTGACTGGTCAACTCGTAACCTGACCCCACCGTAAGCATCTGGTTCTAGCTGTCCCCGGGTACAAAAGGGTAATTTTGTATTTTATTCTCAAATTAATAAAAAAGAAAATGTTTCGAACTTTAGAAAATTAAAATAAAATAAATCGTAGCTCGGATGGAAAAACTTTGTACATGAAAGTTGCTCAGAACGACGAGACGAATCCGGATACGCAGCCCTTTCGTTCGCCCCACATCCCTAGTATAGCAAACACGCAACTTTTCCCCTCCGGTTCGTCTGTCCGAAAACGCAAAACACCGATGTTTTCCCCCTTCGTCGGTATCACCTCCTACCGTGTTAGGGCATACCTAGCACCGTGCATTGTCTTGTCATGCACCGTCATGCTTATGTTTGCATTATATTTATTGTTTCCTCCTCTTCTCTCGCTAGACACCGAGACCGACGCCATCGCTACTCCAAGACGATCACGGTGTTGACGAATCTTCTCTCTTGCTAGATCAACCAGCAAGCCCCCCCTTTAATCACTGTGATATCGCCTACTCTTTCTCTATACCGCTTGCATTAGAGTAGTGTAGCATGTTACCGCTTTCGCTAATCCTATACCGCTGCATAGCTCTGTCCTTGCTACTATCAAGTTACTTTTTACCGCTATCCTACTACTTAGTATAGGATGCTAGTGTTCCATCAAGGCCCTACATTCTGTCCGCTCCGCCATGCTATTCATCGGGCTGTGATCACTTCGAGGTGATCACGGGCATTTACTATATACTTTACACTATTACATTACCTGTGATACTGTTCGGAGATGGGGGCTGAAAGGACATGTGGCTCCATCCCGGTAGAGGTGGGTCTGGGTTCCCGACGGCCCCCGACTATTACTTGTGGCGGAGCGACAGGGCAGGTTGAGACCACCTAGGAGAGAGGTGGGCCTGGCCCTGTTCTGTCAGGACCCCGATTCCAAGTCACATCGACCTAGCTGGTAACACCTCATATCACTTTGCGCCTCACGCACGGTATTCTACGGGTGTCGCTTACCATGGCCCGGACCGCTTATGCCTTTTGGCTCACGATATGATAGTGTCGCTAGCATCCATATGACAAAGAACCCGGCCGACATGGCTAGTCGTGGAACCCAAAGCGCACTAACCTATGGGGACAGTATACATGAAACACTTCGAGCATGTCGGTCATCAACGATGAACTTGGGCTGTAGCACTGGCTAACAGACTCCGTATCCCGGCAGTAGCAAAGCTAGGCAGACTCCAAGTATCACCGCTGCGACATTTCAAGGATGTATATAGGAACGAAATGAATCACATGCCGCCAATAAGGGTCCAAGCAGAGTGTCAATTAGCAGTGACTCGTGAACCGGGTCAGAAGCGGACTACTATCGCCGTAAGCACAAGACTTACATTTCCCATATGAGAGGCTGCCAAGGATAAACAACTAGATTGTCGGATCCCACTCATACCAAGCATTTCAATCATACACGCAATATGCCCGATATGAGTAAATACAACAAGGCATCACAACAAAACTCTACAACTCAAGTATTTTATTTAAGAGGCCCGAGGAGCCATACATAACATAGTCATACGTATAGGGTCACATGACCCAACACCCAAGTCATACAATCATACAAGCACATGCGAAGCAAAGTAGTCCGGGTACGCACTCTAGAAAGAAAGAAAGCTTGTTGGAGCCTTTCATCTACATGGCCCTTCATTGTCTTAGATCGCCACCGGGTGGCTAGCTTACTCGTCAAGTCAACATCTACATAGAACTGGCTTGAGGGGTGGTATAGTCCTCCTAAAAATATTGATTACAAACATGAGTACAAAAGTACTCAGAAGTCTTACCACGTAATCCTATCATACATGCACATTCTCAAGGAAGGAGTGGAGTTAAATGCAGCAAGCCAGCTTTGACTCTTGGCTAAGCTATCCCACTAAACACACTTTGTAAAGCATTTTGTCGCATACCCAGTCCACTATCCACCATCACAATACTCCACCGTGGATCCTCTCTCGTCATCCCCGAGAGGGCCATCCACTATACTCACACTTATCTTGAGGCTTTAGTAGTATCCATTTACTTGTCTATGAACTGATATAGGTAACCCAGAAGTCCTTCTCCGTGGACACGGCTATTCAATAGATCATATTTAACCCTGCAGGGTATACTTCTTCACACACGCTCACCACTTATCGCTGCTACACGACATGTACTCGCAACCTTCAAGCGGAAGCCCAACGGGGTGTCGGCCACAGCCTACCTAAACACTCAAGTCCCTAGTCCAGTGTTATCGCCATTCGGTTCCATCCGCAGGAGTCCGCCGAGGTTTCCCATACAGCCCGAACGATGTGTGCAGGGTTCCCGAGATACCAAACGGCACTGCAGACATCAACCACGGTGCCACCGCAACACAACCCACCCCTAAGGTCAGCGCTATGCGCGCCCCCAAAGATGCTACAAACACCGTAAACTACTTGCAACTCCCGGACTATGAACAGGGTGGTTAAGAAGTTTAGAGGGTCCATTGGTTTCGGGCCCAATGTGTGGTAGTAGCTAGTTCATGGATCACAAACACAGATCTCAGCCTACGTTCGCTTCAATGAAACAACCCACCATGTACTCCTACATGGCCTCTCATCGATACCTTTACCAAATCGTGTTCAACACTTACACTCTCGAACCAACACAACCTTTCACTCCAGTTCATCACCCTGATGAGCCAGACCTGACACAACTCTAAGCATAGCAAGCATAGCATGGTAGGAAACACAAACATGGCTCAATCAACTCCTACACATACTAGTGGGTTTCATCTAGTTACTGTGGCAATGACAGGTCATGCAAAGGAAGTGGGTTCAACTACCGCAGCACACAACAGCTTGAATCGCTTGTCTTAATGCAGAAATGAGAGCGAAGTAGAACATGGGTTTGTATCGAATGTTCAATGAATTGCTTGCCCGATGGAACTGGGTAGAGAACTGCCTTCGATGGGTTATCGAGGTTATCTTCGGGGGCAGAACCTATCATGAAAACACACCAAAATAAACATACAACCAATGTGCAACATTATGATGCATGCTATGACATGGCAAGATGAATGTGTGTTGGCCTAATGCAAGTTGAAAGGATAGGATGATCTCATTTGGACCAAAGGTTCAAATGATAGATCATGTGAGTTAGGCCTAATGGTGCAAAATCTTAATCTGGTTGTTCAGCATAGTTAACTTGTTTTAACATGCATGAAACTTGTACCAATGGATAGAGTGTATTTTTCTGATAAATTTTCATATATAAATCTTTGCATTTGGAGTTATAGAATAAAAGTTATAGGCATTTGAAATTTGAATTATATTCTGATTTTAGTATATAGAAATAATTCCAGAATTTAAATTAATGCGCCAAGATGAGGTCAAGATGACGTCAGGGTCAACGGGGCGTCCGGTCAAACTGACCAGGGGACCCGTGATGTCGTTAGTTTAACTAATTAGTTTTAATTAAAACTAATCCTAATTAGATTAGCTGGTGGGGTCCACTGCCATCCACCCGTAGGGTCAACAGGCCCACGGTGGTCAACTCACCGGCGCTCAGCCAGCCGGCGAGGCCAGACGCGCGGAGCAAGTGCATTTGCACTTTCCGGCTCCAAATGGAGCGCGGGAGCACCTACGGTAGCTAGAGGTGAGCCGCTGGTTTGGTGGGTTCAGTTGGTGAGGGGTGGCCGGAGGGCGCCATGACGAGTCGGGCGGCGACGAGGCTCGCCACCGACGGGTTAGGGGTTAGCGGTTCGGCGAGGCACGGGAGTGCGTGGTTAGACTCATTGAGAGTGGTGAGTGCGATGGGCATAGTGGAGTGACCAAAGGTGACCGAGGCTCGTCGGCGACGAGCGCCAAGGGGTGGGTTCAGCGATCGCCGGGTGCTCGCTGTGGTGCAAGAAGGAGAGAACGGAGAGGATAGGGGGTAGCTAGGTTCAGTGAACCTGCAGGAAGCTTCTGCCGGGTCGGGGCGGACTGATGCGGCGGCGGCGACGATGGGGATCTCCGCGCCTTGGACTCGGCCGAGGTCGGAGTAGTGGCCTCTGGGGTCTTGGAGCGAGGGGACTAGCTGGCTAGGGGTAACTGGTGCGGAGCGCCGACATGGCGGCGAGGTGCGGGACGGCGGGAGCACGGCGGCGACGGTGGCGTGTCGGCGGTGGCGCTGCCAGTGTCGAGGGCGAGCGAGAGAGAGGCAGGGGGGGAAGTGAGGTGTCTGGGTTCGGGACGACGCTGGGTCGCCCCTGGTCGGCGAGGCGGCGAGGGCGGCAGGTGGCGGGCCAGCGCGGGCGCGCTTCAAGCCGGGCCGGGCATTAGCCTGCTCGTCAAGCCGAGCCAAGCAGCTACCATGCCGGCTGTTGGCTGGGCAGGCAGGGCCGAGTCATGCATGTAAGGGTTTTCCTTTTTTATCTTTTTCTATTTTCTCGCAATCTGTTTAGGGTTTTTAAAATACCAAAACACTTTCAAAATTACCAAAATGCTCCTGGTCACTAGTTGAATATTCCCAACATGAACATTTTAGTTTAACAATTTTGAACACTTAAAATATTTTTCATAATTTAAAATGCCCATTTCAGAATTTTGTGAATTAAATTTAGAACCCTTGGTGACCTAGAAAATGTCCCACCTTCTTTGACATGGATCTTAAACCCAAACAAAGAGGATGAGCATTTTGAAGGGCATTTCGATTCATTGAATTAAATTTTAGTAAACCCTAGTTATTTTAAAGGGGGGTGTTCGTTTCGCCTTCCCCATTTCAAATTCAGATGAAATTTAAACATGATGCACACCCTAATGCATGGTCTACCCCGGATGTGACAACTCACCCCACTCAAAAGAATCTCGCCCCGAGATTTAGAATCATGCTAAAAGGTGGGTACTCAAGTCGAAGACGATCCTCCCTTTCCCAAGTTGCTTCTTGCTCGGAATGGTTTGACCATTGAACCTTTAGAAACTTGATATTCCGACGCCGAGTGGTACGCCGGTTTGATCGAGGATACGAATGGGGTACTCGATAGGTGAGGTTATCTTGGAGATCAAGCTGCGTGGTCCACTCCACGGATAGGATCCGAGAAGCAACGCCTGAGTTGGGAAACGGGAAGACATCATGGACCTTGGAAAGATGCGGAGGTAGTTCCAATTGGTAGGCAACTTCCCTCGCTTACGAGAATGCGAAGGGTCCAATGTAACGAGGAGCCAACTTGCCCTTGATATCAATCGATGGGTTCCTTTAAAGGAGAAACCCGAGGTAAGCCTTCGCCAATTTCATAAGCCATGGGCTTATGTTTGCGGTCATATTGACTCTTCCGACGAGATTGGGCTGTTTTCAAATTTCACGAACAACGCGAACCTGTTCCTCGCTTCCTGAATCATATCCGCCAAAGAGTTGTCTCTCCCTGGTTTCACCGCTAAGAGGCGCTCACATTTTCGCCCATAAAGAACTTCGAAAGGGCTTTGCCTGATCGCTTGATAACTGTTGTTATAAGTTTAACTCAAGTAATGGAAGGCATTTCTCCCAATTCATGCCGAAGAGATGATGTAAGCTCAAGCATATCCTCTAAGATTTGATTGACTCGCTCTACTTGACCACTTGATTGGGGATGGAAAGCGTGCTAAAGGAGAGGCGAAGTCCTCATAGCGCTTTGGAAACTTTCCCAAAATCGAGAGGTGAAGAGACTACCACGGTCCGAGGTAATTTCCAATGGGACACCATGAAGAGACACTATTCGGGAGATGTACAATTCAGCTAGCTGGCTAGCGGTTATACTCTCACGAACAGGTAGGAAGTGGGCTACTTTGGAAAGACGATCAACAATGACGAAGATAGCGTTATTCCTCTCTTGGTCCTGGGAAACCCGTAATGAAATCCATACCGATTTTATCCCATTTCCATTCAGGAATGTCCAAAGGTTGAAGGGTACCAAGAGGTCGTTGATGTTCGCTTAACTCGACGACAAACGCCGCAGCTTAGCAATGTATTGAGCGATTTCTCTTCATCCTAGTCCACCAAAACCTCCGCGAGATCTTGATACATTTTAGTACTACCAGGATGAATGGTGAGAGGAGAGTCATGAGCTTCCTTATGGATCAATCGCCTCAAAGTTGCGCACCTTGGGAACCACTAGACGGTCTCCAAAGAACACGACACCTTGTTCATCAATGGAGAAACAATCATGCACTCCTTTCTTGATGTTTCTCTTGATACGGAGATTCCCTGATCTACCTTCCGTGCTTTGATGATCTGATCCGTAAGGGTAGGTTTCGCCACCGTGGTGGAAAGGAACTCGAGGAACAATGTGAAGGTTAAGCTTACGAAATTCCTCGTGGAGAATTGGTTGACCTTGTTGTAACATCAAATTGTTACAAGAAGATTTGCGACTTAGTGCGCCAGCCATGACATTGGCTTTGCCGGGTGTAGGATATTCCTAAGTCGAAATCTGTATCAATCTCGACCCAACGCCTTTGCCTCGAGATTCAAACCGTTGGGTGAAGATATATTTCAGACTTTGGTGATCAGTAGATTTCGCAACGATTACCCAGAGGTAATGTCGCCAGGTTTTGAGTGCATGAACCATCGCCGCAAGCTCTAGATCGTGTGGGATAATTATCCTCATGTGGACGAATCGCCGAGATGCGAGGCAATCACATGACGATCTTGCATGAGTATGCAACCTAGTCCTTGTCGCGAGGCGCCGCAATAGATAACAAAGTCCTTTGAAAAATCTGGTGGTATAAGTACGGAGCAGATGTCGCGCCTTTTCAGTTCCTCGAAAGCTGATCTCGACTGTATGCCCACTCAACTTTTATCTTTCTTGAGGAGTTCGTTAGAGGTTTAGCAACTTTAGAGAAATTTCGACTTTAAGCGGCGGCAATAGCTCGCCAAACCGAGGAAACTCCGAACTTGCTTTTACCGATTCGTGGAGTCCAAATAAGGACGGCTTGAACTCGCCGATTGACAGCAATACCCTTACCAGAGATTACATGTCCTAGATAGGTCACTTCGCAACCAGAATTCACACTTAGAGAATTTGGCATAAAGGCGGTGCTCTCAAGTTTCATCAATACTAGCCTTAGATGTTCGCATGTTCTTCCTCATTCTTGGAGTAGATGAGTATATCATCGAGGTATACCACTTACTAATTTATCCAAGTACTCCATGAAGATTGAGTTCATTAACCGAGAGAAAGTGGCTGAGCATTGGTTAAACCGGGACATGACGGTGTACTCAGATGGCCATAACGAGTGACAAAGGCCGCTTTTGGGTATGTCCTCGTTTCTGATTTTGATTTGATGGTAGCCCAACCTCAAATCCATCTTGAAAAGATCGAGGATCCAGCGAGCTGATCATATGTGTCGTTGATCCCGGGAGCGGATACTTGTTCTTGATAGTGACCAAATTGACAGTCGGTAATCTACAACCATCCGATCCGCACCATCCTTCTTCTTGATTTAAGAGGACGGGCAAGCCCATGGAGATGAACTAGGACGGATGAAACCCTTTGCAAGGACTCATCGAAGTTGTTTCTTAAGTTCAGCTAGTTCTAGGGGTGCCATCTTATAAGGTCTCCTAGAGATTGGGACGGTTCCGGAATAAGATCTATTACAAACTCGACATCCCCGCCGTGGAATACCCGCAGTTCTTCCGAAAGACATCCGGAAATCACGGACTACCGGAATATCTTCTAGATCCGGAAGAGGGTTGGCATTTATGAGTAAAGTCGGCGCTAGACACTCGGGTTAACACATTCACCGTTTTGCCCAAGGATGGGTAAGTTGAACGGTTCTAGTTGAGCAATCAATCTTGGCATAATGGGTGACATCCACCCATACCCAAGATGATGTTTATGTCCGAGGACTTGAGAGCTATTAGGATGCGAAAGACTAATCTGTCGACAAGAATTTCATTTCCATGACTTATTCTAGAGGTTTGCCATCTAGAACCGTGGAGTTTGATTTCCATGGAGGTAGGCATGTCACGTAATGTGGTGTTGTGCAAACGAGCATAGCTCTCGTAAATAAATGAATGAGATGCTCCAAGATCAAAGAACAGCTTGCCGGATGGCAATTAACAAGAAGCGCATCGAGGACTACGTTGGGATCCTCATAGGTTTCTTCAGCAGAGACATAGTTGACATGGCCACGAGCGGTGGCAACCGGCTTGGCATAGGGAACCTTTCCTGCTGGCTTGCCGCGACCAACAGACTTTCCAAATTGATCGGGGTTGTTCTGGGACACTCTCAATATAGTGGCCTGCCTCCACATTTGAAACAGTGATCACATTTGGCCGTAAATACATTAGCGCTTGACCTCCATATGTCTTGGGTGGAAAATACGGTTGATTGGGGCGAGGCGCCAAGGATGGCCTCGGGTGTACCTGGGTGGTAGAGCCAGATTAGGAACCCAAACCCGCGCTTCGGGAACCAGAGCCGATGATGATCCGTAATCACGGATGTGCTTATGTGAAGCTTCAAATCGGTCCGCCTGCCTCGCTACCGATAGCCTTATTGACTAGCTTCGAGAAAGAGGTACATTCATGCAGACGGAGATCCTCACAGAACTCGGGCTAAGTCCTCACGGAACCTCGCCGCTTCTTAGCATCGGTAGAAACTTCTTCGAGCATAACGTTAACCTCCCGACCACGGCAGTAGGCATCCACGCTCACCGCCTTGGGTGAAACTGCAGAATTCTCACGCTTATGTCCATAAGTCCTTCGAATATGGTGCTCATGAAGGCGGCAATCAATTCATCCTGTTGTAACTTGTCCAGCCGGACGATAGCCTCATAGTTTTCCCACCGTGAGACCGGCAGGCCTTCCAGATGGTAGGCGCAAAGGTAACTTTGTCGCCTCGCATACATTGGCGGAACGCAGCTTGTGATGGATATCATGGAGCTAATCATCGGCGCCGAGTGGCTCGACGGAGCATTTGAACTTTGGAGGATAAAGCTTGACGAAATCATTGAGTGAAACCCCATCGCTTCTTGGTCAAGGGCTGTGTTTTGTTCAATACGCCCAATAAGCGTTAGTTTCAGGCTTATTATGCTCGCTTCAAAGATCACCTCAGCCAAAGATGGCGGTTGCGGCAGATTCACATTTCGCTGCATCGCCTCTCCTCGCCTCGAACAGCAGGAGAATTCCGAGTGTTGACCATCCTGGGAGACAAAGCAAAGGTTTAAACCAGGATGGCAGAATTTAACAAGGAAGTGCGGAAGGTAATGGACGGTATGGAATGCAAAGATGTTCATCCGTATGACATGGTAATATAACTGCCATATATATATATACCAACGGTCATACACACCATTCATAGTTTAGTACAAGCCTGACGGAGTACAACTATAAGGAAAAGGCGTTACATCTCATCGGAAGCATTCCAACTTCTATACATTATTTTTCTACACTTCCGGAATGATACACACTAAGTCGTATTCCACGAGTCACGCAGGACGGTGGAAACACAACTAGTACCATACTAGCAATACTACTACTAACTCGTGCAGCTCCATAGTAGTCCTCATAGAAGTCACCACCTGCACTGAAGTGGAACATGGTCGTCTGGAAATGCATAACCTGTGGGGCCTGTGGGACCATAAGGACTGGATGTGGTCGTGGACCCACAAAGGGTGGCGGAGAGGCCCACGAGGAGGAGTGATGCTCCAACCTCACGCCACTCCATGAAGTCCGCAGACTCGCCTCACATTGTGGCAGATCTCTCATGTCCATACATCCGCTTGCACGGCAGTGCAAACCTAGTCGAGTAGCCCAGCTGGTCGGAGCGGCATTAAACAGCTCCATACGCAAGGCCCTGTTCTCACGGTCCTTGTCCTCCAAAGAACTCAAGAGTGGTACGGAGGAGTGAGTCTCATGGGATGCATCACTGTACAGACTCTCAAGGTAGCCATGCGCCCGTGAAGGGATGCCGCATATAGCGGAAGTCGTTGTTGCTCAAGAAAGCAGTCCTCGCTCAATAATAGTCATCATGGAATAGGCTGCATCTTGCATGATATTCCAATAGTGATTCCGAGCCCATAGGAACAAAGTGAAGTGGCTCAAGAGTTCGGGTAGGATGGATAAACCGACCGCATAGGTATTGGCTTTGATTGAAATCCTCGAATCGCTTCCTCGACGGTATACTCAGATACCATCGATAACCAGCCTCAATCATCACCCTAACCAACATGGCCGTGTGACCGCACACATCAATGCAGCGGTCAGCGTAACCACTTGGTTCTCGGGAACGGTGGCCATCCGAAAGCACAGCCATAATGCAAAGGCATTAGAATTTCTAGGAAAATCGGCAGATAACATTCAGTAAATGCTCAAATCAAATTTGAGACATTCAAAATCAGATTTGCAAAACCACTCAACAACATCATATCAAGGTTCTGTTCAAGTAGTAGCACACTAACATTTAGTAACACCGAATCGAGGATGTAACCGACAATCCTACAAGGTACTACGGATAGTAACACGTGAACCTGATAGAGAAAGAGAGCCTAGTCCTAAACCCACGTTGAATGAGAAGAGGATGACCTGATCGAGGGCATAAGGTAAAGGAGTAAAAGAGCCTTACGCTCCTCCCACAATCAATTCCCTACATATAACTAAAGCATTTCTAGACTCAACTTCACCAGTTTGGCTTAGCGGACCCACAGCAGCCCCGCTCGATGCCAACGCTGTCAGACCCCGATTCCAAGTCACATCGACCTAGCTGGTAACACCTCATATCACTTTGCGCCTCACGCACGGTATTCCCACCGGTGTCGCTTACCATGGCCCGGACCGCTTATGCCTTTTTGCTCACGATATGATAGTGTCGCTAGCATCCATATGACAAAGAACCCGGCCGACATGGCTAGTCGTGAACCCAAAGCGCACTAACCTATGGGGACAGCATACATGAAACACTTCGAGCATGTCGGTCATCAACGATGAACTTGGGCTGTAGCACTGGCTAACAGACTCCGTATCCCGGTCAGTAGCAGTGCTAGGCAGACTCCAAGTATCACCGCTGTGACATTTCAAGGGATGTATATAGGAACGAAATGAATCACATGCCGCCACCAAGGGTCCAAGCAGAGGCTGGTTAGCAGGACTCGTGAACCGGTCAGAAGCGGACTACTATCGCCGTAAGCACAAGACTTACATTTCCCATATGAGAGGCTGCCAAGGATAAACAACTAGATTGTCGGATCCCACTCATACCAAGCATTTCAATCATACACGCAATATGCCCGATATGAGTAAATACAACAAGGCATCACAACAAAACTCTACAACTCAAGTACTTTATTTAAGAGGCCCGAGGAGCCATACATAACATAGTCATACAGATAGGGGTCACATGACCCAACACCCAAGTCATACAATCATACAAGCACATGCGAAGCAAAGTAGTCCTGGCATGCACTCTAGAAAGAAAGAAAGCTTGTTGGAGCCTTTCTATCTACATGGCCCTTCACAAGTCTTAGATCGCCACCGGTGGCTAGCTTACTCGTCAAGTCAACATCTACATAGAACTCCGCTTGAGGGGTGGTATAGTCCTCTCAAAAATATTGATTACAAACATGAGTACAAAAGTACTCAGAAGTCTTACCACGTAATCCTATCATACATGCACATTCTCAAGGAAGGGAGTGGAGTTAAATGCAGCAAGCCAGCTTTGACTCTGGCTAAGCTATCCTACGAAACACACTTTGTAAAGCATTTTGTCGCATACCAGTCCACTATCCACCATCACAATACTCCACCGTGGATCCTCTCTCGTCATCCCCGAGAGGGCCATCCACTATACTCACACTTATCTTGAGGCTTTTAGTAGTATCCATTTACTTGTCTATGAACTGATATAGGTAACCCGAAGTCCTTCTCCGTGGACACGGCTATTCAATAGATCATATTTAACCCTCGCAGGGTATACTTCTTCACACACGCTCACCACTTATCGCCGCTACACGACATGTACTCTGCAACCTTCAAGCGGAAGCCCAACGGGTGTCGGCCACAGCCTACCTAAACACTCAAGTCCCTAGTCCAGTTATCGCCTATTCGGTTCCATCCGCAGGAGTCCGCCGAGGTTTCCATACAGCCCCGAACGATGTGCAGGGTTCCCGAGATACCAAACGGCACTGCACACACGGGCCACGGTGCCTACCGCAACACAACCCACCCCTAAGGTCACGCTATGCATGCCCCCAAAGATGCTACAAACACCGTAAACTACTTGCAACTCCCTGACTATGAACAGGGTGGTTAAGAAGTTTAGAGGGTCCATTGGTTTCGGGCCCAATGTGGTAGTAGCTAGTTCATGGATCACAAACACAGATCTCAGCCTACGCTCGCTTCAATGAAACAACCCACCATGTACTCCTACATGGCCTCTCATCGATACCTTTACCAAATCGTGTTCAACACTTACACTCGAACCAACACAACCTTTCACTCCAGCTCATCACCCTGATGAGCCAGACCTGACACAACTCTAAGCATAGCAAGCATAGCATGGTAGGAAACACAAACATGGCTCAATCAACTCCTACACATACTAGTGGGTTTCATCTAGTTACCGTGGCAATGACAGTCATGCAAAGGAAGTGGGTTCAACTACCGCAGCACACAACAGCTTGAATCGCGTTGTCTTAATGCAAGAAATGAGAGCGTAGCGAGAACATGGGTTTGTATCGAATGTTCAATGAATTGCTTGCCCGATGGAACTGGGTAGAGAACTGCCTTCGATGGGTTATCGAGGTTATCTTCGGGCAGAACCTATCATGAAAACACACCAAAATAAACATACAACCAATGTGCAACATTATGATGCATGCTATGACATGGCAAGATGAATGTGTTGGCCTAATGCAAGTTGAAAGGACAGGGGATGATCTCATTTGGACCAAAGGTTCAGATGATAGATCATGTGAGTTAGTCCTAATGGTGCAAAATCTTAATCTGGTTGTTCAGCATAGTTAACTTGTTTTAACATGCATGAAACTTGTACCAATGGATAGAGTGTATTTTTCTGATAAATTTTCATATATAAATCTTTGCATTTGGAGTTATAGAATAAAAGTTATAGGCATTTGAAATTTGAATTATATTCTGATTTTAGTATATAGAAATAATTCCAGAATTTAAATTAATGCGCCAAAGATGAGGTCAGATGACGTCAGGTCAACGGGCGTCCGGGTCAAACTGACCAGGGGACCTGCATGTCAAGTTAGTTTAACTAATTAGTTTTAATTAAAACTAATCCTAATTAGATTAGCCGGTGGGGTCCACTGCCATCGCACCCGTAGGGTCAACAGGCCCACGGTGGGTCAACTCACCGGCGCCTCAGCCGGCGAGGCCAGACGCGCGAGCAAGTGCATTTGCACTTTCCGGCTCCAAATGGAGCGCTGGGAGCACCCACGGTAGCTAGAGGTGAGCCGCGGGTTTGTGGGGTCGGTTGGTGAGGGGTGGCCGAGGGCGCCGGCGACGAGTCGGGCGGCGACCGAGGCTCGCCACCGACGGGTTAGGGGTTAGCGGCTCATGCGAGGCACGGGAGTGCGTGGTTAGACTCATTGGAGAGTGGTGAGTGCGATGGGCATAGTGGAGTGACCAAAGGTGACTGGAGGCTCTGCTGGGCGACGAGCGCCACATGCGGGGGTTCAAAGCGATCGCCGGGTGCTCGCTGTGGTGCAAGAAGGAGAGAACGGAGAGGATAGGGGGTAGCTAGGTTCAGAGTGAACCTGCAGGAAGCTTCGCTGGGTCGGGGCGGATGATGCGGCGGCGGCGACGATGGGGATCTCCGCTGCCTTGGACTCTGGCCGAGGTCGGAGTAGTGGCCTCGGGGTCTTGGAGCGAGGGGACTAGCTGGCTAGGGGTAACTGGTGCGCGGAGCGCCCGACATGGCGGCGAGGTGCGGGACGGCGGGAGCACGGCGGCGACGGTGGCGTGTCGGCGGTGGCGCCGGCCAGTGTCGAGGGCGAGCGAGAGAGAGAGGCAGGGGGGGAAGTGAGGTGTCTGGTTCGGGGACGACGCTGGGTCGCCCCGGTCGGCGAGGCGGCGAGGGCGGCAGGCGGCGGCCAGGTGCGTGGCGCAAGGCCGCCGGGCCAAGATCACCTGCTCGTCAAGAGCCAAGCTAAGCAACATGCGCTTGTTGGCTGGGCCGGCAGTGGGCCGAGTCATGCATGTAAGGGTTTTCCTTTTTTATCTTTTTCTATTTTCTGCAATCTGTTTAGGTTTTTAAAATACCAAAACACTTTCAAAAATTACCAAAATGCTCCTGGTCACTAGTTGAATATTCCCAACATGAACATTTTAGTTTAACAATTTTTGAACACTTAAAATATTTTTCATAATTTAAAATGCCCATTTCAGAATTTTGTGAATTAAATTTAGAACCCTTGGTGACCTAGAAAATGTCCCACCTTCTTTGACATGGATCTTAAACCCAAACAAAGAGGATGAGCATTTTGAAGGGCATTTTGATTCATTGAATTAAATTTTAGTAAACCCTAGTTATTTTAAAGGGGGGTGTTCTGGGTTTCGCTTCCCCATTTCAAATTCAGATGAAATTTAAACATGATGCACACCCTAATGCATGGTCTACCCGATGTGATATGTTCGGGCGCTCATGGATACTTAACACGCTTAACGAGATCTTGGTATTTGATCCTGCCAGAGTCTCGCCATTTGGTCTATACGCACAAACCAACCACGTGGAAAGTTATGGGCACTCGACATCGTGGTATCACCGGCACTTCGTGACGCCGAATCGAATCGAAAGCGCTGCCGGATTGGAACGTAAGCTCGCTTCTTGTATTAAGGGGGCTAGTTCGCCCGGCCGCCGCAAACGCAGTGTGTGTTATGGGCGATGGGCCCGCACTTCGTGGCGCTTAGGTTTAGACCGCGTAATGGACCTCTCACAGTGCCTAGGTGGGCTGCGACGGTTGATCTTTCCGCACGGCATGACCCGTAAAAAGTGTCCGCCAAATGGGATCAAGCGTTGGGTTATGTGGTGCACCCCGCAGGGAAGTTAATCTATTCGAATAGCCATGATCTTCGTAACAGACGACTTGGAGTTGTACCTGACCTTATGACAACTAGAACCGGATACTTAATAAAACACACCCTTCCAAGTGCCAGACACAACCCGTGGTCGCTTCTCTCGTGGTTACGAGGAGGGATCGCCGGTAGGATTATGCTATGCGATGCTACTTGGAGGACTTCTGTATTACTTCGCCTACATGTCATGCAAGACGAGGCTGCTGTATGTAGTCTTCACAGTGAATAGCTATCCCCTCTTATTCTCGCATTCTCGCAGCTCAGTCCACCGATATGGCCCTTACACATATATCCATGCATATGTAGTGTAGTTTCCTGCTTGTGAGTACTTTGGATGAGTACTCACGATTGCCTTGTTCCCCTTTTTCCCTATCTCTACTCGATTGTTGCGACCTGCACGATGGAGCCCAGGAGCCGACGCCACCATCGACGCATTCACTACTACCCCGGAGGTGTTTACTACTACGCAGCAGCCGCACGATTTACGCACTTACACTGTGAGTAGTTAGGAGGATCCTGTGCAGTGAGGCCCGCGCTTCTTTCGATCTCAGATCCCAGCTTTGTGCTAGCCTTCTTAAGGCAAACTTGTTTAACTTATGTCTCAGACTAGATATTGTTGCTCCACTGACTCGCCTATGATCGAGCACTTGTATTCGAGCCCTCGAGGCCCTGGCTTGTATTATGATGCTTGTATGACTTATTTATGTTTTAGAGTTGTGTTGTGATATCTTCCTGAGTCCTCGATCTTGATCGCATACATTTGCGTATGATTAGTGTACGATTGAATCGGGGCGCCACAGCCCAGTAGGCGCTGGTCTTGGTCGCCTCCGCATCGCCGCCCATACCGTCGATGTCTTCGTGAGTCAAGTTTAGTATGTCGGTTAGATCATCGAGAGTGGCTATAAAGTGGGTGGTGGTGGGCGAATTTTCGCTGCTCGTATCCCAACCTTCCTGCCTATAGTCCGCCCAGGCTCTCCGGATAAAGAGAGAGACTTTAGTGAATTCGTGGATGTCGCCAAAGGGCGAAAAGCCGAAAGATGTCTCGCGCAAAGGAACTCCATGACCGGGCGCCTCAATCGGATTCGATTAAGGGGCGCGAGGGTTCGGAGTCCGCACCCTCGAGTCAAGGTCTTCGCAGCGACAGGATGGAGTTCGCCCAATCGCCAGAGATTGTAGCCCCGAGGCGGTGTCCAACCACCCGCCCTCGATCGGGAATCCGCCCGATTAAGGGTCGGCGGATGTCGGCGCCGCCTGTGGCATTGTTCGCCGCAGAGCCAGATCATGCCCATCGAGACAAAGGCGGCACGCTTACGGCGGCTCGAATCGGTTGAAGATCAAGTCTCCGCGATATCGGCCGATAGTTCAAACTCTCCAAATCTGACCGATGGCCGTGGGCGAAGCTTTCGATTCGCTTCCAGATGGCTGCTTAATTGGCTCAGAGTGCAAAGCCGAATACGAAGATCTGTCCGGGAGAAAAGTCTCACCTGGACCGCTGCCGTTGTTGATGGTCGAAGGAGCCATCGGGCCTATCGGGTGACGTATATTGCAGGAACTCAATGAAAGCACCAATGTCGGTGTCAAAACCAGCGGATCTCGGTAGGGGTCCCGAACTGCAATGCCTAGGCGGATGGTAACAGGAGACAAGGGACACGATGTTCTTACCTGGTTCAGGCCCTCTCGCTGGAGGTAATACCTACCCTCGCTTGATTAATATTGATGATATGGTAGTACAAGAGTAGATCTACCACGAGATCAAGGAGGCTAAACCCTAGAAGCTAGCCTATGGTATGATTGTTGTTCGCCCCACGGACTAAAACCCTCCGTTTATATAGACACCGATAGGTTAGGGTTACACGTAGTCGGTTACAATGGTAGGAGATCTACGATCCCAGACGCCAAGCTTGCCTTCCACGCCAAGGAAAGTCCCATCCGACACGGGACTAAGTCTTCAATCTTGTATCTTCATAGTCTTGGAGTCCGCCGATGATAGTTCGCTATCCTGACAACCCTAGTCCAGACTCCCTACCACCCTCAAGCACACCAACAACAGCTAACACCGGCATCACACCTAGTCTCGTGATCACCGCCACCGCTGGAGAGCCAGCACCGAAAGGGCAGCATCACGGCGATCATCGAGATCATCACAAGACAGCGCACGGAGAGCCCCAAAGATCGCCGCCATCCGCACACCAGTGATCACGTACTCAGCCCCGCACCGCCCCGCCATTAGAGCCTCGTCTTCGAGCTCTCGCGAGCAGAATGGAGGAGAAGGAGGAGGAGAAGCGAGGCCAGGTGCGAAGAAGAAGACGGAGCACCGCGGGTCGCTTTATAGCTCGAGATCGGTGTACGGGCGAGGTCCACCAGCGCCGCCATCGCCTCGATCGCCGGAGTTCGAGGCAACCATGAAAGCAGGCCGACAAAGACATCGCCCATGAGGTGAGTGCATGCTGCACCGACAGTAAGCACGCCACAGACTACCGCAAAAGACGGCCTAGATGCCCCACGCTAGACGCCGCCGTGGGGAAAGCGCGGAAAGCGCGAGAGAGAGGAAGAAGAGAGGGCCAGAGAAGAAGGAGAGACCGACAAGTGGGCCGTGGGTCCACCTGCACAGCCGTAGGGAGCACTGTTTCGGGCACGACTCAGCGATTTTAGAATTTATTCTAAATTTACTAGGTCCAACGAGAAATCGCTGCTTTTCCCTAAAACGTGGATTTCTCCACACAACGCCGTGTCCCACAATCGTAGTTTTACACCACTTATTGCCCTCTCTCAGAGCCGATTTTACCGCTAAGTAAAGTAATTGTTTTGACCGGCAAAATTTTATTTTCAAAAATTCTTAGAAAATCTCGAGGACTTAGATTTTTCTTAAGGTAGTGTTGTAACACCCCAAAAATTTAACCATGTTTTAATTATTAAAATTTTCCTGTGAGTTTAAAAAATTTGCTTTCTCGGATTTTCTCTCGCTGATTTCGTAACCCTTTTCTTTAATATTGAAGAGTTTTACCCAAGTGGAAACTTTCCAAAATGTATTGACTTCTATACTTTCTCAATATAACAATTTAATCAAGAGATTTATTTATTTAATTATTTCTCTCGAGTTTTATTCCTTAAAAAGACTTCCATTAGTTTTGGAGCTCTTTTGAACTACAACCATTTGATAAATTTAACTTAAATTCCAACCAAAATTTGGAGATGTCATGTGATGTTTCTAAATCACTTTTATGCAAAAAATATATTTCATTCATTGAATATTTTGAGTTCTACACCTAATTTTCAAATCTGTTCCAAAGGCGCTTTGCATACAGCCTATTTAAATATTTCTTTAAAGCCTCCACCAAAATTATGGGATGTCAAGGTAGCATGCAATCCAACTTTATGCAACAACCTAGTGATGTTCTTTGGAAAATTGAGTGAATCAACCTCTTTTTCATTCTGGTCCAGCCTTGTGATTTCTAATGCAACCCTATTTATTTTTGTTCTAGTGACCTTGTGCTTTCTCCCTGCTTGTAGTCAACCCTACAAAACTCCCTAAGTCCAAGAGCATGCACTTTTGGGACATTTTTGGTTCATGTAATGATGCCATTTACCCCTGTCCAGAATTTTAGTTTTGCAAAATTGCACTAACAAGTTTCTACATTTGGCAAACTAACCTCACCACCCTCTCATGCATCTAAAGAGACCCCACTGAAGATTTGACCACCCTGGCACTGCCTAGATGCCTCTCGCATTTTGTCAAACACCCGTGTGCATAGACAGACGGCATGGTTGTAGGTTTTGTGTTGTGAACTTCCCTTGTCCCAAACCAAGTTCTCTAGTAGCCTTCTAGCTGTCTCTAACCTAGGCCTGTGGATTTGCAAAGGGTTTCTAGCAATTTTGGTCGCCCGGCATTTCGTCGAACGAGTGTCGTGCACACCGAGTGCGAAGCAGAGCTGCTGCTTTGCACGTGCTCGGCCCGAGCCAAAGACGCCTCGGATAAGTTTTCCAGCTCATCCTGATTCTTCCTCTCGCCACCACACCGTAAGCCCCGCACCGCCTCGCAACGTCAGCACGCCCACAAAGAAGCCTCTTGGGCACGCCTTCATGGCCGCTCCACCTGCCATGGGCGGCAACCTGCGACCATCACAAAGGCGCCAACTCGCCTCCTTAGACAAGGAGATGCTCATCGTTAGCCCTCAGAGCTAGCTAGCCACCGCCACGCCGCCTGCAAAGACAAGAGGGCGGTCCGCCGACAGCTGATCTGTGGTCGCGACGAACCGACATGGATGTGCTATAAAAGGAGGCCTCGAGCTCCTCCAAGCACTCAGCAGCCTCACACCGCCCCCCTAGTGCCCTGCTGCCATCAATTGAAGAGGAAAAGGCCGCCTTCACCCTCCTCCGTCAGCTCTGGCACGTCTCCTGGCTTCACCCCGGCGCCACTGTGGCCTCCCGCACCTTTCCATCACCACCATTCGACTCCTCTTCGCCTTGCGGAGCCGCCTGCACTTCAAACCACGACAGAGCATCACCCTAGCCCGAGCCCCCTAATCCATCAAACCTTCCTTCATCACAGCGTTTCGTCACAAGCCATTCCTCCACCCCCGACGACCCTACAACCACCGGAAGGACCGCCTAGATCCCACGGGATCCATCCTCGCCTCAGCCTCCCCGCCGGGACCGGCTGCTCGACGGCGACGATCGCTGAGTCCCGCCTGCCGGGCAGTGCAGGAAGAGGAGGAGTGGAGACTAGTCAAACATGACTAGTGGGCCCCTGGACCCACTGTCAGTGACTCCCTACGCGGTCCACGCTGGATAAGTGGGGGCGTAAAACCTCAAGTACGCCTCCTCTGCCCGAAAGCGTAATCCCATTTGAAACGTTTTCTTTTTGTGTTTTTATTAAAAACAAATTTTTACCAAAACTTTGACTAGCTATAACTTTTTAAATATAACTCCAAATGAGTTAATTCTTTTTCCTACGTCTCTCAAATATTGTCTAGTTTATTTTAAGATTTATTTCAAAAAAATTCAGACAACTTTTGGTACCGTTTTTAAACTATATATTGATTCAAAAA
This sequence comes from Aegilops longissima, assembly GCA_021605205.1. Classification (NCBI taxonomy): domain Eukaryota; kingdom Viridiplantae; phylum Streptophyta; class Magnoliopsida; order Poales; family Poaceae; genus Aegilops; species Aegilops longissima. The sequence continues at coordinate 14,793 of JAHIAM010000165.1, read as the reverse complement.
TATTCTAAATAGGATTTCTGGAGAGAGGAGAAAGCTTTCAAGAGTTTTGGAATGCACACTGCCTCCCCACGACTTGAAGGCAAGCATTCTGAACCCTGGCATCATATTTTGTGTGTGTTATCTGACATGGTGACAACACCACCTCGACACGAGGTATACGTCATTTTATCTGATGATGTGTTCCTACTCATGAGTGCATATTAATGATTTCATGCTATTGGAGTTTGATATGGTTGTGATGGTAATCACCGTCATATGCCTTTCATGCATACCGGAAGGGAATCCGGGAAAGCCTCTATCTTGGGTAGACACGGTCTTGTCCCTAGCCCTCCGTCGAGACGGCCGTGTCCGGTATGGCATGAGGGGGTATGTCGCGTGATGATTCTGTCTGTTGGTTGAAGTATATATTGTTATGCTAATCATGCAGGGAATATTTAAACCTCCTGAGTCGACCATAGATCGAGTCTTGTTCCGTAACCCCATACTTGTTTCAGCGGTTGCCACTTGTCCCCGCCATAGGTAGGGTACGCCTTCAAGAAGTTGTCAACCCCTTTCCTAGCACACACCGCATGTAGAGAGGCCATGGTGGAAGATACCGGAGGCATCTCAAGAGGCATGCCACCTGGTCCGGGAGCATGGGTGTTTCGGCGTTGTAGCCAAGGGGTAGCTCCCTAGTTTGGCGCCGGTATAAATTTTTTGATCCCATGCTACATCGAGGTTGTAGCCTCCCCACTTAGAGTTTCGCTTAACGGGTGTCCCGGGTGATTCCGCATATCCAAGTTAGGCCGGTAAAAGCGGATAGGTGTGTTTTCGCTTAAAAGGTCAGAGACGGAATTAGTCCCGATGGACTAAAGGAATCATACTCGTGGGTAAAGAGTACACTCTCCGCAGCAGATTAAACCTATTCAATAGCCGTGTCCATGGTTATGGATTACAACCGATGGGTCAATTGTCGGTCTTAGTGTCGGTCTTCAAGGAGAAACTGTTAAATCGTAATCTGGATCACGACTTGTGACTTGTGATGATCATGATTATTATTTGTTGTGGACTAACCCATTATATTGTTTGAATTATCGAGTATCCCCGGGATGGTTCTACCTCCTGATATTCACTATGCTTTAGTTATAAGCCCTTTATGTGGTGTCGCTAAGACGCCTGATCGTGGCATGCTTGTTATTTATTTACATTATAAGCCCTTTATGTGGTGTGTGCCAGACGCCTGAATCGTGTGGCATGCTTGTTATTTATTTACATTATAAGCCCTTTATGTGGTGTCACGAGACGCCTGAATCGTGGCATGCTTGTTATTTATTTACTTTATAAGCCCTTTATGTGGTGTCACCGACGCCTGATCGTGGCATGCTTGTTATTTATTTACTTTATAAGCCCTTTATGTGGTGTCGCCGAGACGCCTCATCGGTATGCTTGTTATTTATTTACTTTATAAGCCCTTTATGTGGTGTCGCCGTATCGCCGATCGAGGCATGCTCGCTGCTTACTAACCTTTCGAGGCGCCGCCTGCATAATTCGATCGGGTGCATTTAATTGCTACTATGTTATTGCATATCCATGTATATAAATAACCTCGCTTGCATGCATCGTAGATTTTATTTTGTGACCGACATCATGATCATAAAATATTTCGTAACATAATTATCGCTGTTATATTATACCATGTTCATAATGTTTGCGTAGTAGATTCAAAAGTACTTATCGGCTTGTCCCTCGCTATTGTCTTGGCCAGATTTCTTATGCTGGAGAGGAGCGACTGTGATGACAGCCCTGAACCTAAGCAATGGTGATAGCAGCCTCGCCAAGATCAGTAGTTATCCTGGTCACTGTTCCTGTGGGAAATGGGGTCCCTAGACGCAAATGATCCACAAACCGCTCCGCCATCAACCACTAGAAACCATTTGTTGTACTCATGTGACAGTAATGGTCTTGTAACGCATATCTTGTATTTTGCTTGGAATTCTCAGATCAAGTTGGTGCCTCATCGCCTAACAAGAATCCTCGGGCTGGTAGGAGCACAAGGGCCATTTTCTCGAAATTAGTACCCAGAAAACCGGTCTCGACAAATCTCAAGCTTGTCAATGTAATCCAGGTGATGCTCATCCGCCGGATTCTCCCATGCCAGCAACGGGCCTTCAAATTGTGGGAGTTCGATCCGCGTAACACCAAACTCGAAAAGGCTCTTCGACACTACGCATTTAAGATGACCGGAAAAGGTGCTGCTCAAGGCGCTTAGGCTCCCCACATCCGCCATCAAGATCGTGATTCAGCTCGCGCGGCAAGCCAGCGAGGTAAGTTATTTTACCCTTTATGGGACTATTTTTCATAGTTTGACTCTATGCGGATCTAAAACTGCCTAACCTTTGACAGACTATTCGAAGACGTCCCGACAGATTAACCGTCTGCCCTTGCCGTAAAAACCCAGCCGGACGCTCATTGACGGAAGTTAATGAAGCCCGGAGACTCACGTGGTGCCGAGAAGAAGGCTAAGAAGGAGGCCACGGAACTCAAGGAGCTCCCGCCGCCAGTGCTGTTGGACTCATCGCCTGATGACTCGAGGCGGAATCCTGCCCGAGGACGAGGAGGAGGAACGGCTAAGCCTCTCAGCCGGGAGAGAAGAAAAGGAAGGCCGCCTGATCGGGGAGGCCAAGGGTCCAAGAAAGGAAGGACCTTTCTCCGACTTCTCCACCAACGCCAACAACGACGAGGAGGAGGGCCAACAAGGGCCAAGCTCGGCGAGATCGTAAGTGTCCGGACTCTGCATAGTTCATGACTTTTTATTTGTCGATAGTGTCTTCTAACACCGAATATGACCATGTAGCCCGCTTCAGGACGCCAGCTCCGCTCGCCCGTCGGGCTTGGCCTCGGGTTCGCCGGATGAATAGCACTTCACTTCCGATCGACTCTCCTCCTCGTCGCCGACGAGACACCGCTGTGGAGTCCCAAAAGGCCCAGCCAGAGGAGGTGGTCCGGAGGCGCCTAAGGCGACCTCCTGACTGGCGCGAGAAGGGGGCGTAGACACCGAGGGCTCTAAGTTCGGACCTATGCCGACTCTGCACTGAACCTTCTGCGTTTCGGCACGGCAAGCCGCCCTTCAGAAGAAGGGCGAGACTGCGACGCCGGTGATCTTTGTCCATCCGGAGGCACCGGATGGCTTGCTGGAGGTGCTTAACGGCGCCTCCATCGACGAGGAGCACCACACTATTATGAGTGTGGTGATCCAGAAAGTTCAGTCCGCCAAGAGCAGGCTGACTGAAGCCTGTACTAGCCTTCTAATATGCTTTGAGGTAAGTTTAGAATATGTAAAAAATATTACCGCATAGACAATAGCCGCTGATTCTTTGTTCGGTGTTCGGGAAGAAAAGACGGACCGAGGGTCTATGATAGAGGCGAAGGTGTCCTGCCTTCGATGAGATGATGGATATCGCTTTGGAAATCGACTTTGACGATCCGACCACTTAACGGGCGAGGACGCGCCGCGCTTTAGCAATCGCTAAACCAACTCCAGAGGTTATCGACCACGCGGAGCACGATCAACTCTGACCACGAGGGTCTGCTTCCGCGAGCAAACGAAGAACAAGCAAGAAACTGAGATTGCAACTGGATATTGCGAATATAAGATGAAAGCTTTATTGATCAAGGTGGGGTTCTGTGGACGCTTTGTCCGGCAAGCGAACACAAACGGCACGCCAAGTTGCAGCTATGGCGAACTTTTAATCTAAACAAAACCCAAAGTCTAAACGGTGCCCTAAGGGCTGTATATATGGAGGAAGAGGGGTGGAATTTCGTGGCCCTTGTGGAAGGGGTCAGAAACCAACCCTATCTCTTGTTTCCCCACACATACGGACTCTAAAAACAGCCTATACTTATGTATTTCGAAATTACATGGGCCTGGCTCAATATTAAGGTGACACAGATCTCAGAATAGCCTCTGGACGAAATTTATGAAGCGGCATCTTGTATATTTTTGTCCAAGGCTTCATTCACTCCTTATGGTGGCTTCAAAGTCCTGAAATCATCACTTGTAACTCCGTTTGTCTTCTTTTGCGATGCCATCAACTCCATGCTTGTTCTTGCTCCAATGTTCATCCTTCTCCAAGCTAGGCCCTTCATTTGTAAGCAAAACAAATGTATCCAATTTAGGAAGCATCATATTCTCATGAACATTAGAATCATTACCAAGAAACGAAGTACTCGGTAATTTAATTGGCGCATGCGAGATCTAGTAATTGGTCCATTATATGTAACAAGAGGGGCTATGGGTGTAACAATGGTATTGATGTCCTCATCATCCTCCCTTATTGAAATGAAGTCGCCCCTCGACGGAAACTCATCTTCCTCACCCAAATAAGGCTTCAAATTACAATGTTAAAAGTGGACTAACCCCAAAATCTGCAGTGCAGCTCAAGTTTATATGCATTATCATTTATTTTCTAACACCTTAAATGGACCATCAGCACGGGTATTAGCTTTGATTTGGCAAATTAGGAAACCTATCCTCACGCAAATGTAACCAAACAAGATCTCCGTGCAAACACAACATGTTTTCTACCCTTATCTCCAAAGAAGTTTATATTTGGCATTCATACGCTCAATGTTTTCCTTAGTTAACTCCATGCATTTTTAAAATCAATTCAGCACGCTCTTTAGCATCAAAATTAACCTTCTCCAAGATGGAAGAGGCAACAAATCAATAGGTGCACGAGGGAGGAAACCATACACAATTTCAAAAGGGCAGATCTTAGTAGTAGAATGCAATGAACGATTATAAGCAAATTCAATATGAGGCAAGCATTCTTCCCACATTTTCTTATTATTCTTCAAAACAGCCCTAAGCATAGTAGACAATGTTCTATTGACTACTTTAGTTTGTCCATCAGTTTGGGGGTGACAAGTAGTACTAAAAAGAAGTTTAGTCCCCAACTTAGCCCATAAACATCTCCAAAAGTGGCTAAGAAATTTAGTATCGCGATCTGAAACAATAGTATTGGGGCACACCATGCAAGCTTAATAATTTCACGAAAAGAACAAATCAGCAACATTAACGCATCATCGCTTTTATGACATGGTATAAAGTGTGCCATTTTGAGAAATTATCCTCACAACAAATATGCTATCCTCCCTTCTTTGTTCGAGGTAAACCTAAAACAAAGTCCAAAGATATATCCTCCCAAGGAACACTAGGTACAGGCAAAGGCATATATAAACCATGAGGATTGAGTCGTGACTTAGCTTTTTGACATGTAGTGCAGCGAGCAATAAAACGCTAACACTCAACACTGGCCTCATCTTCGCCAAAAGAAATGTGTAGCAAGTACGCCCTCTGCCTTCTTCACGCCAAAGTGTCCCATTAATCCCTCCATGCGCTGCTCCTGCAACAAAAAAGACTTAATAGAGCTAGCTGGAATGCATAGCTTGTTAGCACGAAACACAATCCATCATTAACGCATTTAACTTGTTCCATGTTCTCCTTCTTTACAATTCTGCAATACACCATTAAAATCAGCATCATGCACATATTGATCTTTGATGGTCTCCAAACCAAATATTTTAAGTCAAGTTGTGAAAGCATAGTATAGCGATTTAGACAATGCATCAAGCAATAACATTTTCTTTTACCCTTCTTGTGTTTAACAACATAAGGGAAAGTCTCAATGAATTCAACCCATTTAGCATGTCTACGATTCAGCTTTAGCTTGACTTTTAATATGTTTCAAAGATTCATGATCGTAATGTATAGCAAATTCTTTGGGCCATAAATAATGTTGCCATGTCTCTAAAGTCCCAACAAGAGCATATAATTCTTTATCATAAGTAGAATAATTCAGACTAGGCCCACTCAATTTTTCGTAAAAGTATGCAACAGGTTTGCCATCTTGTAATAACACACCTCCTAATCCAATTCCACTAGCATCGCATTCAAACTCAAAAGTCTTATTAAAATCAGGAAGTTGGAGTAAAGGAGCATGTGTCAACTTATCTTTCAATACCGTGAAGGCACATCCTTCTTTGTAAGCTCATTGAGAGGTGTAGCAATGGTGGAAATCTCTCACGTAACGCCTATAGAATCCAGCAAGGCCAAGAAAACTCCTCACTTGTGTGACCGCTTTGGGCTGGGCGCCAACTCTCAATAGCTTCAATCTTGGCTTTATCAACTTCAATTCCTCGTGGAGGACAACATAGCCAAGAAAAGACACTCGGTCGGTGCAAAAGGTGCACTTCCCAAGGTTACCAAACAACACGGCACGTGAGAGCAATAAAAACAGCACGTAAATGTTCCAAATGGTCCTCCAAAGATCTGCTATAAATCAATATGTCATCAAAGTAAACTACCACAAATCGTCCAATGAAAGCACGAAAACTTCATTCATTAATCTCATGAAAGTACTAGGTGCATTAGTTAACCCAAAAGGCATGACTAACCACTCATATAATCCAAACTTAGTTTTAAATGTTGTTTTCCATTCATCCCCCAATTTCATACTTAATTTGATGGTATCCACTACGCAAATCAACTCTTGGAGAAAATTGTAGAGCCACTAATTCATCAAGCATATCATCTAGCCTAGGAATAGGATGACGATAACGTAATAGTAATATTATTAATGCCTCTACAATCAACACACATACGCTGATGTACCATCCTTTTTTCGCACTAGAATAATAGGAACAGCACAAGGACTAAGGGATTCGCGATATAACTTTTGTTGAGAAGCTCTTGTACTTGACGATAATCTCCTTCGCCTCCTCCGGATTGGTACGGTATGGTGCACGGTAAGTAGCGATGCAATCGGGAATTAAGTCAATTTTATGATCAATCCTCTAATAGGTGGTAATCCTATGGCACGCCTGTGGGAAGACGCCGAGAACTCCCGCAAAATGTTAGTGACATCAAGGGCAAAGAGGAAGGCACGCCCTCGAATGAAAATAATGCCCTTTGCACACAAAAGCATAGCAAACAGATTTGCTAAAATCTAGCTCATCAATATCGAGATTTGGTGGCAAGTAAACATGCACTTTTCAATTTAATTTTAGAAGCAACAGAGATGGTTTATTATTAGGCTTCATTTGTTGCTCAAATTCTTTTGCCACAATCTGATTTTCACTCTTATTTTTCTCTCTGCTTTTGCTTTTATTAGCTCTATTAATATCATCTTTCAAAATGGAATCAGGAGTCATAGGAAGCAAAGTAATATTTTTATCCTTATGAACAAGAGTATATCTGATTGTTTCTACCATGGTGTACAGAATTTTTATCAAATTGCCATGGTCTACCAAGTAATAAGGAACATGCTTGCATAGGTACCACATCACAATCAACATAATCATCATATGTAGAGATACTAAAGTGCACACTAACAAAGACGTGTTACCTTAACCTTGCCGCTGTTGTTGAACCATTGGATGTAGTAAGGATGTGGATGTGGTCTTGTGGTGAGAGATAGCTTGTCCACCATCTCCATGCTAGCTAAGTTGTTGCAGCTCCCTGCATCTATGATGACGGGAATAGAACGCTCTTTCACAACTCCCTTTGTATGGAACAAATTATGCCTCTGATTTTGCTCAGCTTGTGTAACCTCGTGACACTCAAAACACGTTGAGCAACTAAACATTCATACCTGTCAAAGATCTTCAAAGCAGCCATGTATTGCGCCCTCATGATCGTAATCATCTCCACCGTGTTCTTCATGTGTAATAAGATCCAAAGTCTAATCATCATAGTCACTAGCGGACTCATACCCACCATCCTTAGTAGCAATCATCACACGCTGAGATTTGCATTCCTCGCAAAAATGTCCTCTTCCCTTACAACGATTTACAAATAATATCACTTGTGTGCCCTGCTGACGCCATGGAAGAAGAAAAGCCTGCTGCAGGCCCGACAGTGTGTGCTCTTGGCGTATAGTGGTGGTTGTGTCTGCTTTTTGTATCACGGTTGGAGGTGGCACCCGGAGGAGGTGATGGTGCAAAGGAAGTAGATGATGCACGTGGTGTCCATGATGAAGGTCGACCTGCGTAAAAGTTAGTTCGCGCCAATGCCCGCCGATCCAAAGACTTCATCGTCAGCTTTACAAGCAAGATGGAATATACGAGTGATATTATTATAATCCTTATAGTCTAGAATGCTCTAATCTCTCTATTTAGTCCACCCAGAAAAACATGCAAGCATAGCTTCATTCTCCTCAACAATACCACATCTAATCAAGCCAGTTTGTAATTCCCGATAATATTCTTCTACCAAATTTTTTTCCTTGTCTTAAGCGCTGCAATTTTTGAAGTAATTCACGTTGATAATATGGTGGAACCCAACGACACGCATATAGCAGTTTTCAAAGCAGCCCAAGTAGCTGGAACATGATATAATCTACAATGTCGGACCACCAAACACACGCAGCTAGTGAAAGCACAAACATGCAACAGAACACGCCTCTCCTCAAAGATATTGTAAACATGTAAATCGTTGTTCAGTTTCTAACTCCCAAGTAAGATATATATCAGTGAACATATCTACCCTCAAACGGTGGAATATTCAATTTCAGTTTAGGGAGATGGTCATGATCTCGCATCGAGGGGGAGCCCTAACATTGCCATTATTTGCATGTGGACGAACGGTGGTTGTAGTGCTGGTGGTTGCACGATTTCTGATTTTGATCAACTTCATCCTCGTGAATCTCCCACATAATCATCATCCTCCGCATCAAGAGTGCAGCCACGTATATCAACAAAGAACACCAACAGTTTGGCCAAGCGTTAAGAGGGACACTTCTCTCCGTCAAGGAGGCTGTTTCACGACGTGGAGGTATGTTGTTATTGTTGTTGTTGTAGAGGTGCTTAGGTGCAGCCGGTGGTGGTGGTGGAAGACACGCGAGCAATTCATTAAACTTGTTATCGAGCTTTGTTTCAACGCCTTTCTCCATGCCATCTATCTTCCATGGCCTCTTCAAATCTGTTTAGCACATCTTGCACCTGTCCACTCATCATTTGCTGAAATTTATCATGCAACTCCTTATTCGTCATGTTCTCCTTACCACCTCGCGGCTTGTGTTCTCGGCATGGTTAGCAGCAAGTAGAAACACACAAGAATATGATCCTACAGACTACTAACAAGAGGTGGTGGTGGGAAATCACAAACCGTCAAGCAAATCTCAAATTCTTACCAGTTCTACCCAAAGAAGAAAGCGGTGATCGACAACCGCTTGTAGTGAAAACTCTCAAAGCTTGGATAGAGCGATTGCCGTGGAGATTTAAACGCATTTGACGAGATGTGGAGCTGGGAAGGCTTATAATATGGTAGCAAAAAGGGTCAGCAATAATCAATTCAGAGATGCAAAGTTGAATAAACACTCAACGACGGTATCGTGGCTGGTCCTAGGCTAGACCGCATTAGAGACGCAAGCCTCAGAACACCAACAAAATCACCAAGGCGTGCACGTAAACAAGGGAGGAGCACACTCTGAATTTTTTTCTTTTTTTCACTTTTTCCTCTTTTTTTTGTTCAACAAATTTTTTCAAAAAGTCTACAAATGGCCTAAAAACTGCCTAGCCAGAATTTTCCAGACTTAGTTTTTTTGAAACTGAACTATTTTTCATCAGGGTAGCACGGAAGTTGGGGAGTCCTTCTCATCACCTGAGTATGGCGTGATCCGAAAACCAAAACGGAGTAACAAAATATCGGACTCGGAATAGGACCGTGGCGAGATGAAACTGTGGAACTTGATCGGTGGCGGAGATGAATTTGGTGGATTTAGTGATAGTAATTATGATGGTTCGATTCTCCGAGTGGAGGAGGCTCTGACTGGTGGGGGATATATGTTACGATAAGGACTCTGGATTGGCGTGAATATGTGGTGGTGGTATATGGCAGCGGTGACGGTTGGCGCGGTGGTGGTATATGGCAGCGACGTATGATGATGCGATGGTGATATATGCGGCAGCGGCGACGGACAACCTGTGAATGTAACCTCGAATCTCTAAAGGACTAGACGCTAAGACCAGCAACTTGACACGCATTTATGCAACCGCAAATTCAACAAAGCAAATACGTAAAAGATTATGCAAAGGCTCAGATTGGTTCGGATGGGATGAACTAACCCTAATTTTTTTGGCTTTTTCGTGGACTATAGGTATGAAGAATGACTCAATCTAAACTATGAAAACTATAAAATCTCACCGAGCAACCCGGAAATCTGATACCACTTGATAGAGGCGAAGGTGTCCCATCTTTCGATGAGATGATGGATATCCCTTTGGTGGAAATCGACTTTGACGATCCGACTCATTTAACGCAGAGAGGACGCCATACTTTAGCAATCGCTAAACCAACTCCGAGAGGTTATCGACCACGCCGAGCACGATCAACTCGACCACGAGGGTCTGTTTCTACGAGCAAACGAAGAACAAGCAAGAAACCGAGATTGCAACTCGATGGCTGCTAATATAAGATGAAAGCTTTATTGATCAAGGTGGGATTCTATGACGCTTTGTCCGGGTCGTTGAACACAAACGGCACGCCAAGTTGCAGCTATGGCGTAACTCTTTAATCTAAACAAAACCCAAAGTTCTAAACGGTGCCCTAAGGGCTGTATATATGGAGGAAGAGGGGGATTTCGTGGCCCTTGGGGAAGGGGTCGAAACCAACCCTATCTCTTGTTTCCCCACACATACGAACTCTAAAACAGCCTAAATTTATGTATTTCGAAATTACATGGGCCTAGCTCAATAATAAGGTGACGTAGCACCTAGAATAGCCTCTCGGACGAAATTTATGAAGAGGCATCTTGTATATTTCATCAGGGCTTCATTCACTCCTTATGGTGGCTTCAAAGTCCTGAAATCATCACTTGTAACTCTCGTTTTTGTTCCTTGCGCATGCCATCAACTCCATGCTTGTTCTTGCTCCAATGTTCATCCTTCTCCAAGCTAGGCCCTTCATTTGTAAGCAAAACAAATGTATCCAATTTAGGCAGCATCATATTCTCATGAATATTAGAGTCATTACCAAGAAACCAAGTACCTGGTAATTTAATTGGCGGCGCGAGCTCTAGTAATTGGTCCATTATATGTAACAATGGGGCTATGGGTAACAACTGGTATTGATGTCCCTCATCAGTTAAAAAGATATACTTATGGGTCTAACATAAGTATGTCAATATGGGAATGTAGGGTGCACTGCTGACCTTTGCCAAGACCGATCATGGAGGTAAATGCATTGAAGAGAGCCTCGAGCGTCCGAGAACGAGCTCGGCCTTGCCAAGAAGCAGCTCGAGGACAAGGAAGGTAAGTAAACCTTATTAAAGAAATACCTTATAGAAAGGATTTGGTTGCAAAATGACAGGAATAACGTGGGTATTGTAGGGGCCATTTAACGAGGTGGCGACCTGAAGGAAGCGGTGTCCACGGCCGAAGCAAAGTGGCCGGAGCGAACTCGAGTGAGAGAGAAGCAGGAGGCGCGGGTGGCGGAGGTGCGGCAAGATCCCGTGCCTCGTGGAAACACAAGAGTTTGAGCTTGACTCAAGACTCGAGAGTCCGAGCTCGCCTGCCTTGAGGGTGCTAAAGCCGATAAGGCCAAGCCCAAAAAGCCCTCCAAGAAATTGAATCATTAAAGAAGATAAAGGCGGTAAGGAATTCTTTATGAAAAGCAAGCATGTGAAAGTGAATTACCTATTACTTACCCGAACCGAGCTCTCCAGAGCATTCGCAGATCCGCCTGAGAGTGTGTCCGATGCTGCTGCTTTCATCAAGGCCAAGGAGGGGAGCTCGATTTGAAAGGTGTTCTGTCTCGTGATGCCGAGGCCGAACATCCGGTGCTCCCCGCGACTTACTGGGGTAAGTGGTCGAGCTCCATTAAGGTCACGAACAGGCCATGAAGGGCCTTATAATTCGGCCGTGGCTATTGGAAGCCATGCTTGGGAGCTACTTTCGGCTAGTGCGGGCGCTGGTGGACGCCTCCGTCCATGGATTAAAGTCATCAAGCACCCGTCTGCATTGAAGGTGCCTGTCGGGCCCTGCCCGTGCTAAAGTGCACTAAGGCAGCTGGATGCTCGAGAAGCTTATGACGGACGGGCCACCAAGGGCAAGGAGCATCGCAGTTCTAAATGTACTATGAGGGCATCATGAAGGGTGCCCGCCTTTATAGCGGGTGAATGCTCCAAAGATGTAATTTTATAATAGACTCGTGATTTGTTATCCTCAGACGCTGAAAACTTGTTCATATGCGCTAAGCAACGCCAGTGAATTTAAAATATTACCTTCTCAGGCGGCCATTTATCAAATTTGAGAGATGGCAAGTCGTTGGTTTCATCTCCCATGCCACGAAAGTCGGGTGTTCGGGATAAACTTGAGCGCTTTTTTTCCCATTCTTGGTCCTTCGAGGGAGGCGCCAACGAACGTAACAAGGCAATCGGACTTATAGTGCTTGAACACCTCACTTAGCCATAGAATTTATAATTTTAAATTTTGGCGAAGCCCCTAGTACTGGAAGACCGAAGTTCGGGCGCTATCCACGCTTTGGCCGGGCAATGCCGACTCTATCGCCTAAGCTGCATAAGTTTTAGGGACCCAAAAACCTCTCTAATAGCGACCCACTCTCGCCTCTATCATGACGGTCAATTTTAGCTTTCCACCGAGGTGCTCAACCCAGCTCAATCGGGGCACAATCGCAGTTGGTTCTCCCAGCTTACCTTAGCCGACAAAACGGAACGTAAGGTACCAAAACATGGGAGCCGGGCAAACCCAACTATTGACCCAAGACATGATTCGGAGCCGATGCATATAATGTTGTAAGTTCGGGGTGCCGCACTTGTGAAAGTGTTCGGACTTATCACACCATACTTTTGGGGTACTTAAGCCCTCGGTGTATTGGCCGCACTAAGTGTACGGTGCAATATGTCATGAATGAACATATATAGATAAAGAAAGTAGTGCAATAATAGGCAAAAGCTATGTATTGTTTATTCAAAAGGTACTGCAATTAAAGCAGTAATGATACAAATAGTGCGATAAGCAAGGGATGGGACTATTTGACATGTCCTTCTCCAGTGGTAAGCTGCGGATGGTATGTAAAACAGGTATAATGCTCGTAGTAGAGACCACCTCGACACTCGAATGAAGCTTCGCTTTCTTCCCTGGTTGTTGCATCGTGAGTCTCGGCAATTATAGGCCCGGCTGTGGCTTCCGGAAACGGAGTCCTCAAGTAAGAGAAAAGAAGAAAAAGAATGACACAATCGGAGTCCCTCGTGCGGTTTGAGCCGCATTCGCGGCGTATGTGGTCGTGCTCTCTCCTTATGCCCATGGTATCACCAGAGCGAAGTTATGTACGCCAGAGAATCGCTTCGCGATTTCGCGAGGGTCGGGGTGGGGCCGGATTGCTACGCTTGCTCAATCGTGCCAGCGTGTCTTGTTGTAGGTTACTCCGGCGCGCTTGACGATGTCCGGACGCTTAATAGCTGGACTCGAATTGCTGCGGAGAGGTGCTTGCACCTCCGCCGCAAGGGTTGCGGCAGCTCCTCCGCTCGGAGAGAGCGCTCGTGTTTCCATTGACCGTGATTACTCCTCGAGGGTCCTGCATCTTGAGCTTGAGGTATGCGAAAGCGGCACCACATTGAACTTTTGCAAATGCGGTTCGCCCAAGCAAAGGCGTGATAGCCGCCGCGAACGGGACTATGTCAAGATTAACCTCGCCTGGTTATCCGGGATCCAAAGGCCACTTCGAGTGTAATCGAGCCCGCATAGTTGGCCTCTACACCTGGTATGACGCCTTTAAAGGTCATCTTTGTGGGTTTAATCTTGAGGGGTCTATGCCCATTTTGCAGACCAGATCCCGATAGAAAGCAGGTTCAAAGTTGCTACCGCGGCCCATCAGGACTCTAGTGAGGTGAACTGGCCAATGATTGGGTCAAGAACCATCGCGCGAATCCGCCGTGGGCGGATGCTAGTGGGTGGTCCTTCGATCAAAGGTGATCGGGCAGGAGGACCATGGGTTGAACTTTGGGGCGACTCGCCCCATCGTGATATACGCCCTTTGAGTGCACGCCTCGCCCCCTTTTGGATATGTGGGTTATGCGATATCATGTTCACTGTCCACACTTGTGGGGAAGCCCTTCCTGGGTCTCTCTATTGTTCAAGGTCGTGCTCGGGCTCCTCGCCATCGCTTATGCAGCCCCTTGTCATTGAGTTCGCATTTAACTTGCTCAGCATGTTTGAAGACCCAACAATCCTCATGGTGTAAGTGCATCTAGTGCCCCTTAGTGATTTTGGTGTATTGAAGACTTATAGGTTAAGGGACTAATGTGTTTATGAGTGCAATACAGTGTCTATAAGTCTATGAGGAGTTTGATATTTACAGAGAAAGCTCTAATTCTTTAAAAATGAAGTTCTTCGATCAAGACTTTGATATTCTCAAGACTTTCTCAAGACTTTTGAAAGTGAAGAAATTGGTGTGACCTTGAAGACTTGGTATTCATTTGAGGAACATGAAGGAAGAATTTTTGTTTTCAGAGTTTCGCTTTCTTCGAGTCATAGGAAACACCGTACGTTAAAGGGGGTCGAGGAAATACTAAGGAAAAATTTCCATGTGATGCTCAACTCAAAATCCTACACCTACCAATCCTTCGAGTGAAGCCTTTGAAATCTCATATACCAGTCAATTTTTTAGTGATGAGACGAAGTTCTTCCGTCACGAGGAATTTGTTCTGACCGAGGAGTTAGGAATTCGCAAAGGCGGATTGCCCACACAGTGAGGAACATGATAGCCCCGAGGAATTTGAGAATCAAATTTCCGAC